>JAIPMN010031097.1:0-49135 GCA_020650975.1 Apostichopus californicus
ATTAACCAGGAGTTGAAAGACAATTAGCATCTTGAGATCCAACACATCAAAGACATTTCATTCAACGAGAATGCATCCTCTCAGTGAAAGATCTTCTTGGACCACCCATTGTCATAAAGTTAAATCACAAATGATGGAACTGCTCATATACATAGTGAATACAGATGATTGCAGAAGAGTTATGTTAGCCATTCAGTTAATGTAAAATGGAGGCATGCATAGATCACTTTTCACATGTGGGTTGTGATCTTCAAAACCAAATGACTTAAAAACACAAACATGTCTGTTTGTTTATTGGCATTTTAGTTAGTCCATTTAACTTTTTTGTTTGTTTGAGAGATCCAATGTTATTCAGAGAGCTGCTGTGTGTTTTTACAAGAACATGGTCCAAACTAGAGCTACTTAATTAACTTCGCCATTATATGATTTATATTCAGTGAATTGCATATCGAGACTCATATATCACAACCAGGGACCTTCCCCCCCCCCTTGCCGACACTGGAGGGGCAGAAGGGGTAGCTTTGACCACAGTCAATAATTTTTACAGTGCTCAGTGATGTTCACACGGACAGACGTGGTGTACGTCGTCGCCGAAGAAGGAAATTGCAAAATTATTGTAGAATAGCCCGACTTGCAAATCTTTTATGAAAACTAGTTTCATCATCGTAGTGTTAGCAAGTGCTGAGCCGCTTTTTTTTTAGGGGGGGGGATTGGAAAAGGTAGGGGGATACAAAAGATGGCTGTCAGTCCTGGGGAGGAATTTATAAAGAGGATGTGGAGGGGTTCCCCTCCCCATTTGAGCAATGTTTGTTAGGGTAAGGAGGGATTAGATGCAAAATAATGCTATTTATTATATCATTTCCACTGTTTTAATTTGTGTAAAATGTTTGCAGCATTAACAACTTTGAGCCCAGGGGGATCGGAGCTGGGGGGAGCACTGGGGCACGTGCCCCCCCCCACTTTTTTCCAGTATAGCAAATGTGCCCTACTGGCAAATAAAATGTGCCCCTTTGATGAAGAACTGTCTTTTGGATATCTTAAGCCTTTGTTAATTTTAATATTTCTGCACCATAATAGTATTGATAGCACACTAACACATCATATATATTTAAGTGATATGGCCGGTGTGTATCGGTTTATAGCATAACAAGTGGTGGTTGTGGAATGAGAAAGTGCCCCCCCCACTTTTTGGAAGCTTCCTACCCCCCTGTTTGAGCGCATGTTTTTAATATAAAGATGTAAACCATTTGGAAGCAAGTGTGTAAAAGTTTGACGTTTGGTGTTGGATAAACCTGCTAGTGCAGTTTATAAACTATGCAAAGTTGATCTTGAAGATAGCATACACACATCAAGATCAAATCTTCTCTTTCTTGGAATCTGGATCAATTTATGAGACTCTGAATTAGAAATCAAATGCACAACCAGGGAGTTGTTATGGAACAACTCCCTGGTACAACACCGTGGTGGGATGGACATGGTTGTCACAGGGCCTAATCCAGATTCAATAATATTCTTTTGATTCTGTTAATATTTTTTTAATTTGGATATATATGTCCCTCAAGTCTCTTGCAAGCAAGTCTGTCATTTTAATTGGTAAGTGTAACTGATATGAGACCAAATTTTGTAAAAAGAGTTTTATTTTTGTGAAAAAAATGTTATTCCCCTAGAACATCTATCATTAAAATGTTATCTTGTTTCAATTACACAATTGCACAACCATTCCACAGAATGAAATGGTCATGTCAGGGATCAGAAACCATCATTACATTAATACAGTGTAGTGATAAACATTTTATGAGCAATTTCAGTTTCATCTTAGAAGCACCGGCAGCTATCAGGGAAACAAACAGTTGTTTTACTTTATTGCTGTGTGAATATATTGCCTGATTTTTAATATTCTGTAAAAGATTAAAGGCAAATTTTGAAAATTCTGCATTGCAAAAATCTTTTGGGAGTTGTGTAGAATGTATGCAACAAAAGATATGATGAGGGGGGGGGGGGTGGGGTGGGGTGGGTATTATGATACATGGTGAGGGATGTGTCTTAGGATGGTATGGCAGATAGTCTTTTGTTTTATTTGATTGGAAGAGACACTTGCAAATTTTGTATAACAATATCTGATTAACAAAACAGCCTGGTCGGGGCCTATGAACAATAAACTGTGTTTATGTTTATGAATTAATTGTGATCAATATTCAAAGAAAAAAGGTCAAAATCTAATCCCTCCCATATTTTAGCATGTGCCAGAAATTTTGCCTGGAGATTTCAACAGATACAAGTTGAAGTTAAAATGTATCAACGAAGGAATGTTGTCAAAAGTGGTATGTAAGTCACTTTGTTAATCTTTCAATTCCAAGTGACCATTATTTGGTATTCTAGCATATTGGGGACGGCTATGAACTGATGATATGTTATTCTATGAGTTAACTGACCAATCTAATATCCATGGATGTTCTCTTACTTCCTGTTAAATGTTTACATGTTTACATACCATAGCATGTGCAGTAAGCACTATTATATATGTACAGTATACTTGCTGTACATTTAAAATTTATATATATATTTCATAGTGACTGCATGTGTGGCAATATTGTTCCAAACGACGACAAATTTAATGATAACACAAATTAGGTTGATAGTCACAGCCTGATTGTTGTTTGTGCAAAGATTCATGTTGAGATATATACGATGGCTTAAACAAGAAGTGATCAAATTTAATGAATGAATATAACGAATGAAGAAATATGGATAAAAAACAAAAGAAGGAATAAGAGTGAATTAAAAATAAATGAATGCATAAATGGATGAACGCAATGAGTGGATGAACACAATGAATGGATTATATAAAGGAACGGAGTTTCCAGGATAAACAAGTATATTCACAACAAGAACAATTATATCTAGCAAAACATAACAACTATAAAATGATGTCGAAAAATATGATGAAATTTGAAATGTGTGTATGACATGTAAGTTGCAGAAATGACATAAGAAAATATGACAAAATCAGTGGAAAGTAACGTAGATTTTTTCCTCACCGGTTTGCGAAGCTTCGACGAACATCAACGATCCCGCCAAGATGATGAAACACACTAAATCCATCTTGAGGATATTCTTAAACGGAAACCTTTGCTTATGCAGATACCTCTGAAAAAGTTTAGTCCCGAGAGCTTCCTAACGGATGTTCAGGTTTGCCCTGATTGGTGCTTTCTTTCATCAAAGTTTATCCCAATTAAAGAAACTTCCAACTCCTGAAGTACCAAGAAAGATAAACAAATCCAGCAAACAGAAAAGAAAAAAAATTATTAAGACGACAAAAAGAAAAAGAAATGCAAAGTTTGTTCCAATCTGTCAGAAATGAAAGCTAAATTAAGACATCCATCAACAACCCGGACCAGAAAAAGTTTATAAACAAGTCAAAGCAAATTGTTCGTTTTGCCATGTGCAGTTAAATCCTCGACTGTGGTTATAGTGTACGGAATCTCTCCTTCTTGAAGGACAATGAAGATCCCCCTCTGTAACTACTGGCAGGAAGACTAAATCCTAGAACCCCAGAGTTCAACTTGAGCAAAATCTTGAGCTGGTAAATTCCTTTGTAATTACCTCTGGAGGCTTTGTACTTTCTGTGAATGCTCTGTACAAAACCAACATCATCACCCAGTGGGAAATAAGACCAGAACCTCCTCCGATGACATTCATATGATTGACATTTCCTACAGCCAATCAGAACATGGTTTTGAAAAGCTAGCACTTAAGCTCCGCCTTCTCACTGTCAAAGAGTTTTAGTGTCTCCCACAAGGTGAGCTCTGATTGGTGGAAGATACTAACTGCTTTCAGTGTATAGTAGTGACAGAAGAGTAAGGATGGAAGTCAGTTTTAGGTAAAAGGATAACATTGTAAGAACATGATACATACACTATGATAAATTGATCATAAATTTGGATTGCACAATTCAATTCAAATTTCCATGAACAATTTATGGGTCAAGTCGATGACTATTACCTATCTCAATTTGTAAAATTAATTGTAGTTATTGTTTATCATGGAGTGAGGTAGAATGGTGAATGGTGGGACGGTTTGGTCATATCTGTACAATCCAAAAGTTGCCAGATTAACAAGGAATTTCAACCAGGAAATTGCAATACTGTTTGGAGGCTTATAAACCAATTAAGGGTAATAATTAAAGAGTTGAAAATATCAGCTAAAAACCTGGTCGGGACTTTCATCAACTTAAATGTGTCGATTTTGACATTATTAAACACGTAGTCATCCCTTTTTCATAATTGTTAGTGCTGATATTTGCCGAGGACCAGTTGGTTACAAAACAAACACCATGTAAAATTGCCATGGCAACTAGGGTCGGTGTAACTTGTGGCAGTAAAGAAGGATGCTTACGGTGAGCAATAACTTTAAACTGTACAGGTAATTATTACACTTGCATGGCCAACTGAGAGAGGCAGGGTTGGGATATGGGATAAGGTGAAAATGACACGTCAAAACATACTTGTATTATTTCAACCTTACATCACGTATGAGGAGGAAATTCCAATAGCTGTATTATTCTGTTCCTCTCCTTGAGCATCACCTGTATCCTCCAAGAATCTAACATTTTTTGCTTTAATCTATGAGATGATGTTGCTGTCTATATGAGATTCTTAATTGGTCCTGGAATTCCTCCAGACCCCTCTCCCTCCCCCCTCCCCTCCACCCTCTCCCGCTTGCTCCTGTTAAGTGGCAAGTTCGGTTCTATCATCTGAATTTTCACCGATAGCTGATGTGCACAGTAAACCATCACAGTACTACCTCTGGTTTTAGACCAGTCAATCCGTAAATTGTTGACTCAGAGTTTTTTTTTTTTGTCAGGAGACAAACAATTGACTTTACATTGAGGGTGAGGATTAGCAGTTTTGTACTTCATAGTAAATAACAACACTAACAAATGGGTGTTTAGCCCATTAATGCTTAACTACAAAAATACATCCAATTTGTTTCCTGAGTGTTTTTCTCTTTTTCTGCAAAGGTTGGTAAATATAAGGTGCTAGGATTCCTAGTGGTTTGGCATACAACAGATTCTTAACAATTCAAGCCTGAGAGCTATTATCACTTGGTTGTGAACTTGTTTTTGTAAAGTAGTATCAGTTTAAGAACAAATCAAAGAGGATTAATTTTCAGGAAAAATTAAGCGCTTTATTTGTTGAAGAAATGTCAGATTTAGGTTACATCTGACTTGTATGCCTGCATATATGTCCAGTTCAGATTTAAGTAGTCAAATTTGAATTGTTGAATGTGAAACCAGTGGTTGAATAACACAGAGTTCAGTTTCCTTGGTTTCAAGTAAACAAGTTGAAGTGATGTAATGATGTTATGTATAACAGGTATAATCATTTATATAACAGTCTACAAATACGGTCTTTCTGAATTTAATTTGGGCCTAAAACTCACCCATAGTTTGAGTGTCTTTTTTTTTTGCTTCTGTTATTTACATTGCTACTGCTCATGTTATACCATGAGTTACAAATTCCTGTGAATAATATCTTGGCAGTTCTAATCATATTCAAATAAATATGTAGGAAATTACAGAGAGATACAAAATAGTGAATGTTTTAGAGATTATCTATGCAGGAAAGTAATTTATTAGTTTAAATTTAACCTATAAGAGAAGTTAAACGGTACGTGACATTATGCTTAAAATATTAATCTTGATAGGTTGTAGACTATTATATAAACACTGCAATCATTCCCTCAGATGTATACACAAACACTCAATATAGGAAAACGTACAATATTTATGGCCTCAAATATAACATGTTTACAATACAAAATAAACATAATAAAACTGTTAGCAAATTGCTTATCCACTAAAGAGCCTGTGTAAAAGTAAGGGAGCCTGACGTTTCGATCCTAGCAGGATCTTCTTCAGAGGCTGAATGACAAGTGTTTACAATACTACAACACAAATTTGGACCAAAGGTGTTGAATATCATCAGTTTTGATTAAAATATTACAGCTGATAATACAATGGTTTAACATTAACTTTTAGGCATGCACTGCACATCACCATCAAGTTCACCTTTAAAGGAGCAGTCCAGAGATTTAAAATATTTAAAATACTTAAGAATATCTTGAAAATCCAAATGCTAGCTGTAGAAAATTTACTAACACTCATTTTTTTTTTGTCATTGTTTTTTTTGGTATCGTTGACTATAACATATCAAAACACAAATTCTGACATATCAGTCCTCCTTTAACTCGCCCAATCTCCGAGCTTCTTTGATCTCAATTTTTAGCAGGTAGAATCAGTCAGATAGTATTGAGCATTAGCACAGTGTAATTGATGCACAGGCTGTACGCTGGATGAATGATAGCTCTAAATCATGTACGATTAATCACTCATACAATTGACATATCCACTGGCTCAGGTTGGTCTGCTAATACCTCTCCACAAATAACCAAATCCTTTTCTTTTCTTTGGCTGTGGAGTGAACTGGGGGAAGTGAATCCTGTGATTGGTTTAACACTTTATCCTGTCGGTACCTGTTTGAGAATGAGACCCTTCCACTTACAACAATGTACTGGTAATATTCTGTGTGATGAGGAGATCATGCATGCGGAAGATCTATTTCTGTTCTGACTATAGGGACTGCTCATTGCTGTGGAATTAGGACTTTTATCAAAACAAAAACAGAGGGAATTTTAACAACATTTAGAACGGTAACAGTATAGTTTGCAAGGGATGCTAACAATGATGTACAACAGCGTTAAAGTAGCAGTCTGTTTGAAGGCCTCCTTCAGTCGAACAAGTTGCTGTCTATTTGGCAGGCTGCCTCCCAAACAGTTCCTTTGGTAACCAATGCAATTCATATTTTACTTGGCTGGTCATGATCCCATAAAATTACTAGGGTCTAAAATCACCCATTGTACTCATTGTTTATTAATAATTGCACAATTTGACTGATTTGAGTTTAGTTGATTGCAAATTGACTGAAGGTTAGTAAATTACTGTATATACAGGCAAACAGTTCAATAGTAAAAATTGGAATATAATTCAAGGTGTGACAAGGAGGTAATTATTTTTGTTTACTGATCGAAATATATTTTGCCATCAGCCCAGATCGTGACCCACTGTAAAATCTTATTGACACACATTTGGGTCGTGGGCCATACTTTGGGATGTATCTGTCTGGTGTATGAACTTTAAATATGGTGTAATTTTAGTAATCACTGACTTTTATACATTCCTACCTTGCACTTTCTCTTGAAAATTTGTACACATGACTCAAAAGCTCTCCCAAATTCTTAGATGGATAAACAAAATTAAAAATTGCTTGTCAATTCAGAATCAGGCCAGTTTGAATAAATTCATATGAATATATTGCTTAATTGTCAGTCATATTCATTCTCAAACATTTAGACATGATTTTGAAAATTAATATCTAAAACACTATGCAGCTGTACCTCAGAGAACATACTGATGTGAACTAACAGTGGTCCCAGGGATTCAACACTTTTAGTCTGTACATCAATATATACTGACAAAAAATTGCAGCTGGACGAGCAAGCCAAGCATGGAGGGTACGTTTGTCAGATACTCAGCTGAGATCATGTTTTGGAAACACCCAAACAACCACTTAAAGTTGCTCAAATTTTATTAACAATTTTCATATCACTGATAAGGGTGAATTATTTCTGTTTTTTGAACAAAAAAAAAACTTTTTCAATCCAAAAATCTAAGAAATATCAACCTCTGAAGAAGATCATAAAAAAATCTAGATAGAAACTTGAGTAATGAGATACAATTTCTATCCTGTAGGAGTCCCCTCCCCCCCCCCTCTCGGTTACTCCTACAAATACGGCACCAGTCCCCCACTTGTTGTACATTAATGCCAGTGACATCAACAAATGTCATCCAATAATCCACCATTAACAGCCACAGGGATGATGATGACGATTAAGAAGTTCATTCAGTTGCTTCACTACCGAGAGCATTTAGGTAAACAAAGCTGGTACCAACAACAATTTCATCATCATCATCGTCAACATCATCAAAGCCCGGGAATTTTTTCTGTGGCAGGCTAAAAAAGGGCTGATGACATGCTGCGTGCAGTCTACTTGACGACTGAGATAACATTTGTTCCATAACGACAAATTTGATTGGCTTACTGATGGATCTGTAAAGCTGATTTGATCAGATCGTATTTAACACATGGAATGTTCCATCTGGATGTGATGATGATGATGATGACAAAATTGGAGAGTATGATTGATGAGAATGCATCTGAATTTGAAGCTACAGGTTTGTGGTTGCGCCATCAATGCTTGGGAAGGAAAAATTAATTTAGTGGATATTTATATGTCAAGGTCCACAGTTCCCTCCCTTGTGGCCCCAAATTTTCCCATCCCATCCCCTAAAGCCCGTTGCCAAAGTGACACTGGAATCTGCTGAACGAAAAAAAATACAACACTCACTGTTTCATTTTATCATTGTTTACATCGGTACTCAGTGAGATTCTTTTCAACCTAGTAGACTTATATGCAACTATATCTTCATATTGTAAAATATTGTAAAATTCATGGGAGAAGAAATATGTTCTTTAGAGTCACAGGTGACTGCAGAAAGATGAATATCTGGGGGGGGGGGTTAATGTAAAGGTCCATCTTTATAGCATGTATTAGGTTAACCCAAACTGGTAAAGTGTACTCTTATAGTGTACTGTAGACTCCTGAAATATGGCCACAATGTACACAGCCCAATATTACGTTTCATGAAGATTGTGCTTCTTCATTACACTGACAAGATATAGCGCCCTCACTATTGCAGGGGATCTCTTTCCACTGTTACATTATCGATTGTCCCCGCCCCTCCATCTCCCCTCCCCATCCCACCCTCAATGAAGTTAAGACTATTGTAGTATAAAGACAATTGAATTTCTCAGTGAATAATAAGTAAGTAGGGATGACAGTTCCTAAAACAGATGCCATTATGAAATAATGATTGCAGCAGAGATAAATGCTCTTAGATGAACATATCCACTTCAAAAGTAACACAGTAATCCAGAGATCACTCAGGCTACCGAAATTCTGAAGGACTTTCTCTCCCAATAGCTATTATAGAAGTAGTAGTACTAAGTTATTAGGAAGAAAAACAATTCTTTACAATTCAGCCAATGACAAACCAGTACTAAATAGTACAACCTCTTCTACTACTCCTTCTTACCTCACCCCTTGATTCACTATTTAAAATTGTGAAAATTAACAATGTTCTATGCTTAGCAACAAGTGTGACCATTTCTTGATAATTCTAGCATATATTGAGGACAACAGTGCTTTTCATATAGCCGGGATTCCAGTTTCCGGGACTGATTATACACTGAATTATTCCATTTTATCAAGTTTGTCTCTCACTTTTCTAAGGGAATCCTCTAGCCAAACAAGTGGTTAGAAATAAATGATACTACATCTCTTGGCCAGGACGGTCTCTAGCGTGTTTGTATTTGAGTTGTTACGTTGTTAGGATAAACAAATAAATTAGTCACACTATTTACAACTAATCACCCACTTAAGTATTAGATAAACAGTTGTTCCTAATTTGGAGTAATTTAAAGTCATTGGTATTTGGTGTAAACTAGTAACTTAAAAATAGAGTCGCATTCGGGTGATTTTCTCAATTTGTAAAGTAATTAACGGATCGAGTCAATCACCTCTGAATTGTACTGCTTAACGAGGCAATGGAGATACTGAGCAATTGTTGAGAGCAAAGTAAAAGTATACATGGATTATTTCAGTAGAACTGGCTGATTTCAAGGAGAGATAAACACAAACACCATTATTGATCTACCTGATAGAGGTAACTGTCATAAACAGTGGCAGAGCTGGGGGTATTGGTCAGGGGGGCGAGAATGGTCTGTAGGGGCGCTTTCGACACTATCTAAGGGGAGCGCCACCACAGGTTGGCGCGGAGCGTACATAATTTTTTTTGAGTAAAGATACTCCCTAGATCGCCGGAAATGACCCTTTCCGGGCCTTGCTAATTTGCAGATAAACAAAGAATAAATTGGTTTCATCACCATTTGTGACAACTCGGAAGTTTATATGGGTGTTAAAAGTACATGCGCTTCATCACAATCCCTGTAGTATCTTTGCAAAAAAGTCAATAATCGCGAATAAGTAAAAAGTGGTAAAAAGCTGAAAAGGGCGCCAGCAGTCCATTTGAGTCCCCCTGACTGTTTGGACACTCCGCCACTGGTCATAAACAACTTCTCAATATGTTTAAGGTTCCTTCACAGACAAGACTAAAATATGACATCATCGGGCCAACTGTGCTTCAATTGTTGAAGTTCGATATATATATTACGGAATGTTTCTTTTCTGTAATAGAGATGGGTTTTGCAAATGCTGGATGAAAAATTAAAATCCTCTTAAAATGACCAAATGATCACATTGGTTTCAGTGTCAACAGCCACTGTTTACTATATTCAACTTTGATAAATGAAGAGAATATCAAAGGGAAAGGTTTCAGATCCTGATGATAATTAATATGAAGTCACAATTTTTACAAAATGACGGCTACCAGACACAACTTTTTGACATGAGGATATCTTTCAAAGGAACAAGTTTTTTCTTAATAGCTGTTTGGGGCTCTTCACAAAGGTCTCTGTTATATATTTAAGCTTAAGATGATGGTTAGGTTTGTGTTCCTTTCACCCTTTAATATCCAACTGGGCACCACTTGTCATGAATTGTCACTTTTAACCATCTATGAAATCCCATGAGATGGTACAAAGATACATCTCTCCTTCACAATGTTATATCTCAATGCTCTCAACATCCAACAGTAACCAGTTTTGGTTAATTTTCTATCAATTTCAAAAGTGACTACAAAAGACTAAAAAACAAATATTAAAAAAACTGTTTACTTATTGCAACACAGTGCCTGACTGTATTGCACAGTGATCGACTGCATAGAATTTCAAAACATATCCCAATGTTCAACAAAGTGTTTTCCACTTTTCATGACAGGTGTCGAAATCGTTGTGAAAATTTTGTAACAAAATATATTTGCTGACACCAAAAAAAAAAAAAAAAAACCCATTTCTGTCACACTCGCCTGTTTTCCTCTCATTTGATTAAACCAGCAGAACCAGCTCTCAAATTTTTTATGGCACTGTTTAGGAGGACAATAATTACTTTGCCACCTTCATACCACAAATTTGATCAATTCCATTAAATATTTGTGCCCCGCACCTACTTCCGGACGATGACAGGGACGTTGATTTTGGGAGGAAAACATTCTGCCTCATCCCACAGATTTTACAGCCATCAAAGGACGAACCCGATATTTAATTGGAATTATGATTAAAGTGCCAATGACAGAGGGAAGTGTCACTGGCGTTCTGTTTGGATAACTAGTGGGATACCTGCCCTTTACTTTTAGCCTCTCGTGACCCCTTTTGGTCTGTTAATAGGTTTACCAGTCTGATAAAAGTCCAACCGCTCTTGTGTCCAAAACATGGTCGGTCTGGAGGGCACTTTAGCAGAATAACCCAACACAAACATTCCTTATTGTATGACAGGATACGAAAAAATATCGTTAAAAGCTGTGTATTTATTCAATTTAAAAAATGGGGGGAAAAAAGGAAGAAATAAAAAATTAAGAGTGATTTCGTTTCAATTTGCAATACATGACAAGCCACTAGCAGTGAACATGATGGTGTGGATTTTCAAAGTATCCACAATGTGGATACTTTGAAAATATGAATATTGCATATAATTGAGAAAGTGTGAGATCTGTGAGTGGTAGCCTTGGAATCATGTAAGCTATAGTTAAACAATAAGACAAATTTATCATGAATATGCATGATACTGCATGAAATTTGCATGAAATTGATTTTACTGTATTATAGCCTGAGCCAATTTAACTAAAGGAGATTGAACTGCCTGGTCAGTGTAGATACCGTACTTTGAATCGTATAAATTATCACACGTACTAACAGGTATTGAAAGACAGTTCGAACTGGATGCTTATTATATAGTGGAGGGCACACGAGAATGATTGGACCAACTTAGGAAGAGCACATGTAGCAAACCAGGGTACCCTACCTGACACAGCAGGAAGAACACAATTGTATGATGAAACTTGGAAAGTTACTTCCACCGTCCTTTCTCCACCCCCCCTCCCCCCTCCATCCCTCGCCCTTTACATAAATTGCTGATATCCATTAATTGATAAGATTCACAATTACCTAACTGGAATGAACCAAGTACATTAAACTTTAATACACCCCTCGATCACCCCCACTCCTTCACCACTCCTTCACCACTCCCCTACCCCTATCCCTCACCTGTCGAATAAATTCCCGATACCCATAAATTGATAAGATTCACAACTATCTACATGAAATTAACCTAGTACATTAAATTTTACTACCTGGCACCCCTCTATCACCCCCACTCCTTCACCCCTGTCCCTTCCCCCTATTTCCTTAACTATAACTAGATGGGATGAATCCTGTACACTACGTCCGACACTAGAGTGACCTTCTTGCTACCTGAAGTGACCCCCTTTCTGCTGTGAGTGGAATTAACCCTATATTATGTTCCAAATTTAATTGTAAGACAGCCAGGTACGAGTCCTATCAGATTATCATCAGACAGTACACATGAGTCCATCATCATGACTAATAAACTACATCAGACATTACTACATACATACACCCACACAGAGACCAAAAATACAGGGCACTTGCTGGTGTGTCAATAGCCAACCTCTTTTAATCAACCGAAGCGCTTGCTTTTACAACGTTTCGCTTAAAATTAAATTATACCAGTGTTGACATCTATAAAATAACCCATTCTGAGTGTGGGAGTCATAATCATTACACCAAGAAATGTTTTCCACCCCCCCCCCCCTTCCCTGCTCTCCTCTTTCCCAATTTTCTCTGGAAAGAAAAATTGTCCACCGCGACTCTGCTTCACTTTATGCTACTTAAAGACAGGATGCTACAAAAATTAAACAAAAATGCCTGCATTGAACTAGCAACTCGGTTAAGAAATAGATAAAAATGATACCAAAAATAGTTTGCACTTCCATAATTGACAAATAATTTACAGAATAAATCATAAGGTTGCTGAATGCGATTTGCACAAAGATAATAATCCCGACTAGATGCTAACGAACAATTTTGATTTATACGTCGTCTCTGGCATGAACAAATGTAATTGACTCATTTCTCCTATAGATCAATATTTTACTGGCTTTGTCAAAATGCACGTTTAGCACAAAGATTATTACGTACATGCACAGAAAGTTTGATGGAATGCCAGGTTACAAATGGTCATCAGTTCAACACTGGAAACCACCATTTCAAGCAAACCTTTTTCAGTTGGGAAGGAGTGTTCAATGCTGACAAATCAAAGATAAAAAAATCGAAGCAAACTGCTATTCAAAGGTTTCTTACAAGAACAGCAGAATGACAGTATTTACAAATACTTTTGTAACATCTGAAATTGCTATTTTAAGCATTTTTACCATCATTTTGCAACCACTGGAAAGCCACGGCATTCCATGGGAATTTAGTCTGTCATCGAGTTTCAAGAATATTTCAAGTAATTTTGATTCATGAATGAACTAGTACCTTTATTCACTTTTTGGGAGCCTCAATTAGATCCAATCATGTTCAAGTAAGTAAAGCATTAATAATGCATTACAACTATCTAAGTCTTTTGGCCAAGTACGTGCATAGTAGTCCTTTTCTGCACTAACCCTTTGCCTATAAATTTGGCTATCTGGTAAGTAGCACTTATGTTTTCATAACAAGTTGAAATAATGAAAAGAAAGTATGCTATATGATGTCCTGTGGAGTAACTTTTTCTACATCTTGGACTTTTTGCATGAGATCTTGTAAAAAGATTTTATTATGGAAATTAAAAATAATGGAAGAAAAAAGACACACGGCCAAATTTAAGCCAAAAGAGAGTTGTGCAATCGGTTCTGATAATTCTAAATTTCTATCGAGAAAGCAATTCTATAACCGGGAAATCAGCAAGGAGAAGAAGAAGCAGTCTATTTATTGCTCACGACAAGAAATTCATAGCCCAGCCAGGGATTTAGAAATTTTCTGCCAACGTAATGCAACAACATGTTTTCCCATAAAGATGCATGCAAAAGCCATTCTTATACCTAAATATTACGCGCTAATTTATTCCGAAGCAGAAATATCTGACATGTGATACTGTCCCTGGGACTAGATTTGGGACAGACAGATATCCCTCGGAACTAAAATCAATTTTCGTTTTTTTATTTTGCTTCTTTTTCTGTTGTTTTCATCGCAAATCTGCTAATTCATGACCTAGTTATGAGTAGACGACACTTAATCCTCCCCAGTTTCCTAACATCATTATCGCACTTACGGTTTGGTCATGAAGTACATCGCCTTTCACTCAAGGTTTCAATTTGCGAAGGATGCTTTTTCGTGCAAAGAACATGAATCTTAGTGATCCTCAGCAACTCTAAAGACACGAAGATCAATGCCAGGTAAAAAAACTAGATAAACTATAAGAGTCGTTCCTTGGGTTTGTTTCTTCTCATTTTAGTTGTTTTTAAGATTGCTAATTAGTTTTTAATTCTGATTTTCTGTTGCTAATTAAATACATCCACAAATATTATACAGCTGAATTTGCTCCATTGAAACTAATTGCCACTTAACCTTGCTGTTCCCCTCCTTGCATTTATTTAAATGTAGGCCTATTATCTAAACTCAAGTTTCAACAACTATATTTTCTGTAATATATTTTCAGTACATATATATATACAGTGTGCATATAGTGAGAGACCGGGGAGAACCCACAAGAAGTTTAGCAAAGTGTGGATACCCCCTAGAATGGAAAGTGTATACCGTATAACTTAACTTAGTAGATTGCATATACGAACAATAATTGAAAACAAAAAAACACTTAAAACAAAGCAAGAAAAGAAGTAAAACAGAAACTGCAAAGGCCTATTAAACATAAAATACCTTGTCACAATCTTCTGGACTCAAGAAAACATTTCCTTTATGCATTCTATATTAAACATGAACTAACGCTTTTGGTACTATCGTATACCAAATAATCACACAATGACAATAATTTTTTTACAAACTTTTTGGCCAACTTCGCAGGGGTTGAAGGAATGAAAAACTAAAACTACAAAAACATTCTCCTTTAATCACCTTTTTACACGGTATAAGCAGGCTTTCACTGAATCCCAGTTTTTTGCTTTTCAAAGCTGGTGCTTGAGCACGTCACGATTTTCACAAATATTAATACCATTCATTTTACAAGATATGATGATCCAATTCAACTTACCACGTAACATTAGGTGTAGGTAGGTGTTGTTCAGGTATGATACAAAACTGTTGCACTATACAGCTCTTAAAATGAGAAATTCCTCTATGTTTTATTTTCTTCTCCATGCATGCAGAGAACACAGTGAGGTTGATCCTTCCTGTACAAATGTCAAATGTTGAAAAGAGCAGCAACAAAGGCTGTGTTAGCTCAAAGTATAGTTTCAGTATTCAGAAGTTAAAAAGAGGTCTATTTTCGGGACAGGACAATAGAAGTAGGCGGAGAAGTACATCCCTGAAACCAGACTTGTACACACTTGACCAATGAAAGAACTCTAAACACACTAGTGTTGATACAGTTAAACTGGCCATCAAGAGCAGACAAACGGGGTAGTACACACTGGCCCCTCCAGATTATTGACGCCACGGTAGCCCCTAATGTCAACCGAGGAATAAATATCTCCCGCTAATAAGCAAACAGTCCGTTATCGTCCATGGTCAGAGTTGAACTTGTTCCGTTGATTGGTGAGATACGGTTATTCAATATTAAGAAAACAAAAAACTGTTCCTAAATCTGTTCAATGGACAAATTCCTACTAAATTTGTGTGCGTACACTTTATAAGGTTGGACAAATAAAGATTTTGCATTTTTTTTTTTTGGTTATCAAAACCTTTAACAAGAGAAGTTATACTACTAGGTATGTAAACATTTGTGAAGTGTTTGACCTGTGGTGTTAACTTTGGCAATATTCTGGATTTTTTTTTATTTGTTAAGAGCTGGCCATCAGTGGCAGCACCAGCCTAGTGATTTTTTTTTTGGGGGGGGGGGAAGAAACTAGAGGGCAAGGAATATATCTAAGGGAGCCAAAAATATAACACTAATATGGGAAGGGGGAGGGTATAAAGGAAGGGGGCCATCTTCCCTATGGGAATTTTTCTACAAGTAAAATGACTTAGACGCAAAATGGTGCTATCATTTGACAACTTTTCACATATGTAACCTTCCTAAAGTATGAAATTTTTATGGCGAGCAAGAACTGTTTTCTATGTTTGACAAACCGAGTGCCCGCGGCTTTGATCCAATAGAAAATGTTTTATTGCTCGACTTTGGTAGGCAGTGGAAGCTGTTTCTAATACCATGGAGCTGTTTATAGGTCCATGCTAATACAAACAATTAGCCTAGCTCTATATATTTTGAATAAGTACCAGATCTGGTTGGGGGAGAAACTGGGGGGGGGGTGGGCAAGGAGAAAGTCCCCTCCCCATAGCACTACCACTCCAGGCCATCATTGTTAATCACTTATTGTACATCATAGCAAATGGATAAATTCATCTTTACCTACCATGAGTAATGGGGCCAAGCCTTATTAAATGCAATTAAAATTAATTAATACGTCTCTTATTAAGCAGCTTTCTGTGTTTAGTCCAATTCCTGAAAACTTTCATCAAAACCTACTGACCATTACTCACACCATATTTTCAAATGATTAACTACAAGACATCCTTGTGTTTTCACCAAAAGACATCAGCTAATTAAATTAATTCAACTTGTCGCAGAGTACAAATGTTGTTCCCTCAGAAGTTATATTGATGTTACTTTCAAAAGTGTTGCAAACTTTCTTAGGTATTTGAAACAAAACTTTATTTCAGCTGATTAGCTTGGATAATTAAGTGGTGAAATTTTTCAATTACTTTTAATGTTGACTTACTTGCATGAGCAATATAATTATTATGGGCAATATAATTATTCAAATTATTAGTGGCTACTGTTACAAAGTTGGGTTCCCCACCACCCTCCCCCCCTCCAGGAAAAACTACAATAATACTAATAATAATAATAGTGAGTCAATCTTGTTGAATTATTAGAAGCAATTCTTCAGCTTTTCGGGGGTCAGGTAAGAATATCTAGCTAAGTACTGTACATGTATACGTACCCTTAAGATCATTTGATTCATGGTAGTAGATTTTCGAGTCAACACTTACTTTACCGAACGCTGACGAGAAGTCGCCATCTAACCGGCTCATGTTTGCACTAGCCACAGGTACTTGAAGTACTCCAGCTGACCTCAATCCTTATTTCCATTCATTGGTGTTAGTAAAAGCCAATTCTTGACTTTCATCAGAGGCATTTTCTTGACAACAACAAAATGCCTCAAAAAGGAAATGATCAATACTCCCAAAATCAATTTTTTTGACAACTAAAAACTTGTCATTTTTAAGGACTTGATGCAAATAAGGTCAACAATGCATAAAACCAAAAGCACAATTATATTCTTTTATAAAGTTTGTGATCCTGAGCTGAGCAAAAAACGAGAAAAACTGGTGAGTGCATGCATCTAAAATATATATATTGCAGGAAAGTATTTGGAGGACATCTAGATAGTGGGTGGTATTGCAGCGGCCCGGGTATGTCATGTGCATTATATTGTAACGGTCATCAAGATAAGTATAATATATACTGAGCTGATCCTAAGTTCTGTGGATATTTTATGAGTTTTATCAGTATGCATATATGTATACTTCAAGTTAGACTTGTGGTAGGAGTAAAATAGTATGAGAAAGAATACAAGTAGAATTCCCCTTGGTATGAGTACAAGGCTCTAATTTAGCGAGAGTACAAGTACGTAATTCTACTGCACTGGTATCAATACTAGATCCCAAATTTTTTGAAGTACGAGTACAAGGCTCTAAGTGTGAGTATGTGTACTTAATTTTATACTGGTATCAATACTCAATTACGGATCAGATGTGTAGTATGAGTACAATAGCACAAGTATGAGTACAGGTGGAGGTTGCCTTGGTATGGGTACAAGGCTCTAAGCCGGGGTACACTTATATATGTTACACTTGTACTATGTATGCTTTTATTTCCAAAAGTACTTGTAGAATTCCTCTTGGTATGAGTACAAGTACAAGGCTCTTAGCATGAGTATGTGTAATTAATTTTGCATTAGTATTAATACTACATTGTTTCCAGTGTGAGTACAAGGCTCTAAGTGTGAGAGTGAGTATTAATTTTGTACTAAGTATCTATACTTCATTCCCAAATGCCCCAAGTATGAGTACATATTAATCTATGAGGACAAGTACAAGTACAGTCAACTATGCTACAATTATGGACACACTTTTCAGGTATGAGTTTTTTAAGGTAGTTCAAACGATCTACGGTAGCAATTAGATTTAAGCATGCTAAAATTTGCTATACATTTCCAAACATATTTTCTGAGGCTCTGTATTATCCTCCAGGCACAATTAATGAGACACAATGGAGGGTTGAATTAGACTTAATATGTTTCAGTGAGGGAAATTACTTGAGTAAAATGTGTGTTGAACTATATGAGCCTCTGTGACCATTTATTAGACATTCTAGCATATTTTGTGGTTGGGGGTGGGGAGGGGAGGGGGGAGGAGGGCAATAAGGAAGACACTTGACCTCACCAAGGAGAACGATGGCTTTACAAAATGTTAGGAGAATACTTCCTTTGAACACTCACCCATCTAGTTTCTGTTATGTTACCGACTATATCTTTGGGAAACTAGAAGAGAAAGAAAGCTTGATCATTGAAAGTAAGAATCGAGATATGAAGCCTAACTGTAAATTGTTTCCATTCTTAGTAGATTATGTTCAGTTCCTCAGTATGATAGATCAACTGATATCATGGTAAACATATTAATAGTGCCTTTTGAGTGAGTCACATCTGATAACTGTTGACAGACGGAGAATGATACAAAACCAAAACGGAATTAATGGTTTGGTAAGAGAGGGAGAAAAAGAAAAATAGTTTTCAGCACCCAATTTAGTTTGGCATATTTTCTTGAGGGTTTTTCATAAGTGCATTGAAAGACATGGAAATCTACAGTTCTTTCTAAAGTTATGTTTGTGTATGGGGCAAGCTTAGGGGGTAAACATAATTGGGAGAGGTTCCTGATTGGAAATGAAAGGTGGTTTTGTAGGAACCATGATAATATGCTAAAACGAGCAAATTTTACCTTGGGGATCAAGTCCGACCTACAGGGTGTCAAACGGTGTCGGTCTGGCCACGTTGAAGATGATGGCTGCAGGGGTCAGCTGATAAAAGAAGCAGTAGGCGGAAAAAAAACATTAAAGGAGTAGTTCTCATAAGGAGGAAATTTAAGGAATTTTCTTGCTTATTCTTGAAATTTTTTGTATAGGAACAGATTATTACAAAAAAGATAATTAGATATTATAAAAGCAATTGCAGAAGCAGAAATTCGATCCAGCGACAATCCAAAAGCAACAACAAAAATGAGAAAAAAGATATCAGAAGCAGATGAGATCCAGTACTTGGGTACTCTTAAGAACTCAGATTTGGGGTAGAAGAGGGAGGAGGTAGAAGGGGGTACTAGTATGTCTACATCAACCTCTCAATAGTTTTCATGCTTTTGAAATGAAGTAATCATGGATTATGGATAGACAAAGTGCTTGAAACCCAATCTTGCAACTCTGGAAGTATTTTGTTTTATTATAAGTGTTGATATTTGTCTTCTTGATTGGGGGGGGGGGAGGGGTGTAGGGGAGGGAACAGGAGGATGGAAATGAGGTCATCAGAAACTGTACCCCACTTTCATATAAAGTGTAACAATAGCTAGCCAGTTTTTTGAATAGGAAACAATTTGAAGGCAGTTAAATAATTGTAAAAAAAAGGTAGAATAAGGCACTTTCTTTTTCTTGGCATCCAGAAAATCCCTTTAAGTGACAAGGAAGAGGTCTTCAAACCAGACACAGTACCACACATGCATTCAGAGCGTATGACCGGGAGATGATGTGATTGCCTGGGAGGCTGATACGTGTACAAACTAACTAAACTATAATTACAGTAGCAGCAAAAAAACACATTTTGTCTTTTCTCTTTTTTTTCAGGAATTTGAACTTCATATTCTATGATATAGATATATATATATGACTACAAACTAGAGCAGGTGCAAATAAATATTTTGGTGTCATTTTGTTGACTTCCTGCTTGAAATTTCTTGGCATCCATCGATCGTGAACTCAACTGCAGTTCTTATACGCTACCTTAGGCATATACTGGCCTAAGTTTGATTCAGTGTTAAAACTCTTTTATCTTGAAAAATATGAAGAAAAATAAAATAGCGCAGGAAAGAAAGAAAAAAGAAAAGGTACTTTGACATCAGAAATTGACCAAATGGCAGCTCCTAACAAAACTTTTAATCTGTGATATCTTCCAAGTTAGTTGTTTGGGGAGATCTAGTAGTAAATTTTCATCACCACAATCTCCATCATTCTAATGTAGAAATGTTTGGGTTGGCATCTTGTTTAATAAGTGTACTTTCCAGCTGAATTTGACTCTTCAAAGTCTTTTTCCTGATATTGACAAGAGTTCATAGGTCACAATTGAAATATGATAGGGAAAGATAAAACTACCGAGTTTACAAATGAACAGTGATAAACTGGCAACCTAATGTTCGTATTGGTCAATCCTTTTTATGTAGCCTTCCAGATGACCCTATGTTCTATCACATATATAATTGTTGCTGTTTATATTGCTGGAAATATTTTTTATTGTGCTGGATGTTTCCTACTCTATTTTTAACCTTAGATTGGCTAAGATTCTAAGCTGAACTGATGGAGAGGCAAACATTTGCCAAATACCAGTTTATTTGGTATATTCATATTATGATAAATCCCAACTTTGTAGCAGCAAAAAAACCCCATTTTGGTCAGTCTTCATTAACCCTACACCAGAAAGGTCACTTCTGATAAAATTGGGATCAACTTCAATGTTTTTTGTTACCTCGAAGACAGCATGTAGTAATTTAATAGTTCATAATGTAAGCCTGTAGCGAGAGTAACCAATCTGAGGGGAGGGGGGGGGGCACATCAATGCATGAGGATCACCATCCTGGGGAGGGTCTAAGGGGAGGGGGTACCTCCTTTGAGAAACTTTTGCTTATCTCTGGAGGCTTAGATGCCAAATGATGAAATCTTTCCATCTTTTCCCCTACATTTCTATTCCATTTTTCTGTTTGTATACAATCTTACCATTTTTTATTGAGCTAAAAATAAATGGGTGGGGGGGGGGGTGGGAGCATGTGCACGCCCATGGCTATGTACCTGCATAGTAGTTAGATGATGTTATGCATTTATCAGCCAAATTTAAATTCACCATTGTATGTATTCTGTTATTTTATTATTGGTTTATTACATGGAAGCTTTCAAAACTTACAGAACAAAAAAATTCTAATCACCAAAGCTAAAAGAAACAGGAAAAAGAAAGAAAGCACAAACACATTCTTCATTAAAATTTACTTTTTTTTATTATTATTATTTGCTAGAAATCACCGCTTGTTGACAAATAAACACCAAAAGCAAATTAATTAATAAAAATTCCTTTTTTAATAAAGGCAAATTTCTGAAAACCCTAAAAGCCTCATGATTTATTAACACATGTTATTACAAACATACAGCAAGAAACCTAGCAAGGTTGTTTGCAAATATGGAGATAATGGAATAAAAGTAATGACATCTTTTTTTCCCAATCACTGAGTCAACTTAGGTTATAGAAATTACAATTGACAATTGACTCTACCATAAAATGGACTCTTAATAATTCAGAGCTTTAGTTATGGACTTCGTTTCTTCTGTGAATTATACTCCCCATCATTATCTGTGACATGTGAATTATTTACTGTCAATCAGAATCAATCTTAATGGAATACATTGTGCTCGCACAAAACAAAGCAAAAATGTAATTCAAACTTTGCAAATGAATGTCTTTAAACTTTCCACATTTTATATTTTAATTATTCAGGTGAGCTTCCCTAGAAATGTAGATATGAAATGGTCAATCTGTTTATATTTACTGTTGAAGTACACAAAGAAACAGAAAGGAAAATACCCCTGGAAACAATCCAAGCATCCTTTTCGAGTCCAAGCATTTAACAGGTAAAGTTCATTGCTCAACTATAACCAAATGGCTCAACTATGCTGTGATTTGCCGTAATAAGTGTGTTTTCATTGCAGGTTGTCCCATGTAGGGACACAGCAAGTGATGGTGTTAAGTCAAGATTATATAATAAAAAGATCGGAGGTGCCAAACGCCAGTCACACTGCAGGCCATTAGCATAATCCAGAAGAGGAAGTGACCGCTAGGGAGAGATTTAGGCCAACTCAACACACTTATGGTTGACGGTATGAACGTGGCGCAAGGTGAGTTTAAGCATGACCTGCTCCAAACAAGGACCTGACTTTTCAACTTTGCATAACCGGCATTGTCTAATTGACCCTGTTGCTGACTGTGCAGAAGTATTAGTTTGAAAGAACCCATAAAAGATGGTTCCGTTGCCCCGTGATGAATGTAAACATTCCCTTTAGCCAAACAGTAGGTATAACCGAGGAAACCTCAACACAAACATCAATATTTCAGCACCTTTCCTCAAACTGACCTCATTCTCTATGACCGCCGGGATGCCTACGCCAAAAGCAGAGAAGATGTACTGAAAACAGTCGGTTTGGTTTTGGGTTGACAATTTCCGGCAAATTTTGAGAGAGATTGTCAGATCATACACGAATAGCCTCTCCAATCTTTTTTTCTAAACTGTAGAACATTTCTCCCATATGAGACTAGTGGATAATTAATTGACAATTCAATTTTAGCAGTCAGAGAAAGTCTTTATATAAATTACATTGACATTTGTTCTCCTGAATAGGACATACAGAATTATACCCATATGAAACACCCCCAAAGTCATTTTTAACCTGTTTTGGTGGCAACAGTTACATTCATCACACAGAGCAGTCTATTGGCAAATAACACATAACTCAATATGACGAAACAAGAAGATCCAGTTTGTTGTAAAAGAGGGCAGTAAGTACTTTTATTTCTTTTACAGCTGAAGTAATCCTCAGAACTTTCGTTTTTGAAATCCAGCTAGTCAGCCTTACCTTTGCCATAAAAGTTTTGAGTATTGTCCTCATGTATGAGCCGTATCATACAGGAAGGGTTATAAATTGAAAATGCCAATTTTGTCCTTTCTCTCCATAGGCAATTCTTCGGACATCTGGTCCGTGATGGATAACCAAGATACTGGGGCAAGGATCAATTGTACAAAAATTGTCGAATGCGAGTTTAGAAAACACAATATATTTCAATACCCTTGGTGCTGCACTGATCAAAAGCTTATAAAACCCCAGCACAATACACAAAAATAATGAACAGAGAACCAACCGGTATTGATATATGAATATCAAAATATCATAAAAGATAGAAAACCAAAATATACTTGAAATTAGGAAGAGTGTGTCATAGCCAGAAAGCTGGAAAGAAACCTGCAGGTTAATTTCATTTCCATCAAGTTGCAATAATTATCAAAACCTTTTCATCATTGATTGAAGTTCTTTGACCGGGATGACCTCTGACCTCTAAAGTAAAATGTTACAATTCAGAATATTGAACAATGAACTCTCCCCAATTAAATGAAGAAATTTCAGTATTTTTTTTACTTAACAGACAGAAGGAGACAATCAGACATGGAGTAAGACCAACAAGTTTCATTTTTCTAAATGCTCAATATTATTAAGTTTTGTAAACCTGTTTCTTTTTTGTGAATAATATTGATATAGATCAATTTCTTGCATGAGGTGGTCAATATATCTTATTCCTTTAAAATTGCTGCCTCGTTACGACCAATCTGAGATCGTATGACGTAAAAACCAGGGCTGAAATAGTTACATTTAACTCAAGAAATCAAAGCCTCATCCAAAAAATAAATAAGTATCATGAGATCAAATCCTCAAACAATACAACTCTTACATAACTGCAACCGCAACCTCAAACAAAAGACAAAGGGAATAACAAAAACGTTAGAAAACTTGCAAGTTAACAATAACACATGCATCAAGTCAGCTAGCCTCATAAAAATAACTCAAGCAAACAACAGAATGAACCAATGCACATAACAACATGGATGAAGCTCTTTGAGCTAGAAAAGAAAATATGATAAATAAAATAAAAAATATTGAACACATCAACAGTATGGTATGTTCTATTTTTATAATTTCATTTCTAAAATTATACAACCGCTAGTGAGATACATATCTGCTCGTTCCCTACTCAGATAACTAGTTCATTATTTGAATCAATCAATGAGTGTTTTCTTCTTGCCCAAAAATGGTGCAACCAACTGATAATTTGCCTACATTATAATACCCCACACCATCAGCCCATACTGTTATATGCAAATTGAGACTAAACATACATTGGTTAAGGTGTTGTGGATCTAGGTGAAACTACTTCTAGTTTGAAAAGAAACCAACATTTTTTATTAATCAAACATAGCTGTTGTGACATTAATGCATCAAATTAATGAAGTACTTTGGGCTGATGTGTTTCCATGGGCAAAATATTGTAAACACTGCCAGTTGTTAATAAGCACCCCTAACCGCAACAAACCTCTGTTTCAAGTCCTAAAACCCCCAAATCCAGATAAAAAAAAGGAATGATTGAACAAGTGCATTCCTTCCTTGCAAAAAAAGTTTTGCTTAACTTTCACAGCAACTTTCCATCACCAAAAATTCTTGGATAAAGTAAAGTCACTTTTGCAACAATGATTTAACCTGGTGTTGCATGACTTCAAGCAAGCAGATTCACATTCCAGATCTATGCCTCAAATTGCTTTCCCTAAATTTCAAACATTCTTATAGCTTTGTTTTGCTAAAAGAACCTGTTAGATACCATCAACATTAAACTTAACAGAGCCTTATGTACAAAATGAATGAGTTTGTTTGATAAAGGAAACATAACAACATGCTTTAAGAAAAGTTTAGCAACTCACTTAAAGGAGCTTTTCAAACAATGTTAACATAAAAGGCACCTAGGTGAAATAATGAAACAAATACAAGGTTTAGTACTGAAAGTTGATTTCACAAGAAAATATCCATGGACGTTAATCTTTCTTTGCCGTAAGAGCTGAAGAACTTTTCCGTATTTTACCTCGGCACGGTTGTTCACTCCTGTGTCTCCACTTGTCCATTTTCCATTCCAAAGTACGCCTTCTCAGCCATATTGATGAAAAGTCCAGTATCGACAACACCTGTCAAATCAACAAAAGCACAGGCAAATGTAAACAAAATAAAATTTTAAACCCGTTGACTGGTGAAATTGCTTTAATATTTCAAGACCAAAATGTTATTTTGATTCTGGAAAACAAAAACTGCCCCTCTTTGCAAGGTTTCACATCAATTAGAATGATCAAGTGAGTGATCATGTGAAAGCTGTGTGAATGCTCAAAGATCGCTCATGAGAATACCGATATGAATGGCTATGTGAATATTCATATCGATGTATATTTGAATATTCATAACAATGATTATGTGAATATTCATAACAATTACTATGTGAATATTCCTATCGATGCTTATGTGAATTCTCAGATGGACGTTTATGTGAATGCTCATATTTACATCAGCAATTGTCACGATCACTGACTCAAGCAATGTTTGGTAAACAAGAAAAGAACCTATCAAGGAAGCAATGAACAAAGATATCTCAAGAGATATCTTTGATCTACGTTTGATCCTTAGATTATTATATTGAGTTATGCTTGTAAGGTTTGCTAAAATTGCCAGAAAGATAAACCCTATTCTACTTAACTCTAGGTTCCAGGCTTGTGTCAAATGAATATTAAATTTAGCAAGAATTTAATGATTCCATTCAATTCTTAAAATAATTTAACACCTGACACTTTTCCCATATTAGTGCGTACCATATGGCAAACAGTAAATCAGAAAATGTTGCATCTAAATATTTTAGACTTTTACTTCTAACCCATACTTGCAATGAAACCTTGACCAGTTTAAGACTGGGACTGTAGAATTGAATAATTGAAGGTGCTACCTACCAGGTATCATCATGATTTCTTGGTTTACACTTTGCCAGCTGGAAGGAACCTCCGTAAACTGCCAGTCTAGTATTAAATTACTATTGTCAGTGACGACAGGCCCCTGTATGAGTAGGAAGAGTAAGACAAAAAAAATTACTAAGAAATAATATCATTTCTCCATCTCTAGTGACACAAAGTAACATGTTTGAAAAATGTATTTTCTTCCACTCCTAAATACCGACTGTTTCGAGTGAGGGGGTTGTCACTGAGAAAGAAATAACAATACGACAAAACCTCTGTCTTCTTCAATATTGAAAGGAATAAACAGCACAAATGGGAACATTTTTGTTCTCTCTCTTCCACTCCCATCTTTCACTAGTTTTGTAAAACTGTTATGTTAAGGGTTAAGGGGTTATGAGGAAAAGAACAGCAATAAGAAAAATTGTAAGAAATAAAATCCTTTTTTCTATGATGAAAAAAATAGCAAATGTAAAATGATTTCTCTTGCCTATCTGTATGTCCGTCTGTCTATCTATCAAGACTTATTATAAACCATGATGTTCATTGCAAGAAACTGGCAATACCAGAGACCTTGCAAACATGGCATCTGATTCTTTTTGTATTCTAATGTCACTGAGATATTTTGAACCTACATAACATTCAACAGTCAGAAATGACCTGGTCCATCCACAAAAACAACCCACGAGAAATCAGAACTGTGATGTACGAGGCACACTGTCGATAGAATTTGATTTATTTAAGACTCAAACAGAAGCTTGAAAATGTAATGGCCGCATATACATGCTGGAGTGCACTAGCATTTTGCTGGACTGAACAATGCAGCAACATTTTTATGATTTCCAGAGATGTCAGTACAGACTGCAAAGTATGGTAGCTTCCTTGAAGGTTACACTCTTCAACCCCACCCCTCATTTCCCCTCCCCAACTCAATGGACACAATGAAATTTGACTGCAGGCTACTACTGTTTTATTCTAAACCCCTACAGTTTTATGTTCAGTATTATATTTGATAATGCTAAGCCTTCATAATCCGTAACAGAATTATCACAAGCATACCGCTTTGGCTTTGGCCATTCTGAGGACTGCCTTTCCACCAAACTTCTCCTGTATTTTCTTCTGCACAGGTTTATAGGCCATTGGGATCACTTCAATCGGGACACCTTTGGTCCACTGAGTACCCAGCTGAGCAGATCGTTTCCTATTGACAGATCAAAACAAAAGAAGGAGATATCAAATCCAATATTTACCTCTATTGTCCCTAATTAATTAAATCAGCCATCATCACTAACATTATTAATATCATTGTTAATATTATATATGCATTTATGGAATCAAAAACATCTACAGAGATTTTCTCCAGCTTTTGCTTTTTTTAATTTCAAATGAACAAAACTGAATGAAAATGGCAGTAACAAAGTCACTCCTGGTTCTGAATGGGAAGAAACTACCATCTGTATCACAGAAACTGATGTTACAGTCATAAACAGTGTCTGTCGCAAAAGTTGGAACCATATAGCTTTTGTTTTTTCTTTGGGGATAATTAGGTAAATGATGTGGGATAAAACACATGTTGGGACTGTATGTTGCTATCAGGTTATTGGTCTCACCTACAAGAAATAATACAACTTTTTGGATGGCTAAAAGTGAAATACTACGTTCATCTCAAACTTTCAAAGAACTTATAGCTCAAAGACACTTTTTTTTAGGTTGCCCATGACGGTATTCTGTCAAGAAAATATGTCATTTTGCACCCTTACCTGTAATCGGCAATAACAATAAAAGACTTCGCATTGGCTGCTACAATCTTCTCTTGTGTAAGACAGCCACTGATAGAAAAAAAGGAAAATGGAACAAAATTAAGAAATCATATAGATAAGACACCTTCCAGTGCTGATATTTAAGAATGTCCCTAGTTGACAAACTAGATCTCCTTTAACTAAGGCTGGTAGGTTTTCTTCATGTGCAATGAACAAGAGCTCAGAGTGTAAAGTAAACTGGTTATAACAAGGATAGTTTGTTGTCCAACAAGAAATTATATCACCCCTGCCTTCCAGTCCCCATGCACCCCCTCACCATCCCCCCCCCCTCACAAACGTTTGGTAATTTTTAAAGACATACTTGATTTTCATTAGAGGTATAAGCAGGAAAAAAAAATTATGCAAATCTTACAAAACTCTTTGAGGAATAGTTTTGTAACCGGATAAACAAACTTGAGCACATTAATGAATCATGCACCTTTTCTTTACAATTAAATTTTTCTTCCCACCCTCCATCCTCCCCTGCCCTAGTGACGATTTAAATAATAAATTTTATCTAGTCACTTACCCACCACCTTTGATTAGATTCATATCCTTGTCAACTTCATCTGCGCCATCAATTGCAACATCAAGCTGTCATACAAAATTTCAAACATGTAAGTTGAATATTTTTCAATCAATTATTTAATTGAAATGTGTAGAATATTGACAATAATGGCTAAGAATAGGCTTCAAAGCTCTTTCATGGAGATTCTTATCCTCCACATCATTTGGAGACATCAAAAGGGTACTAAATTTCATAGAAAGAAAGATGATTATAGTTTGAGGGTGGCAGTAGAATGCTTTGTTCAAGTTTGAAACTGACTAACCATAAGTTTACTTTTTAGCAATTTTTTTCCTACTTTTTTTGGGAAGGGGCTGGGGTAACACTGATGACCTTTGACCCCTCTGATGGACTGAGCTGACCTTCAGGAGCACCTTTATGCAAAACATGCAAATATATCAATCCTCTACTGAATGACAAGAGGAAGGATGGTATTATCGTAGTGCAAATAACACCCTGTTCCTAAAGTTTGATATGATTCACAACGTTAACATCAAACCATTTACAACATTCGTTTTTAACCAAACAAGAGTTTTGCCTTTATGAATTAGTTTGTCAACAAGGACCCGAGCAATTTCCACCATCCAGATGTACAGATACATTTCACCATAGAACACAATGTTTTAACCGTTTTTCGACAACAGTTTGAGATACTGAGTACATGGTGGTGCAGAACATGATCTTCTTTGTATTTCTGCAATGTTAATTAGAAAAATATTTCATATTTAACATACCACTGGACTCCTTTCCAAGTCGCTCAGTTTTAGACCGTTACTGATGATCAGCTCCCGGGCTTGGAATGACGTTGGAACACACTCAAGCTGGAAGTTTTTGGTTTTTACCAATTCAGCTGTTGGAGGAATAGGAAAACAAAATTTAACAACTGGTACTGTACGTATATTTTGCAAGGAGGGAAATGTATGAAGATGGCCGTCATAATTTTCATGGCAAGACTTGAATGCGTACTACTGTTTTTCAAGTACAAGTGTCAGTGTTTGGAGTTTTTTGTAGTAGTTTTGGAAGCCCCAAATTCTTTTTCTGATAAAATACTATGGTTACCATGCACAAATGCTCCTACAGTATATGCAACTTATATGCACTCCTTCAACTCTTCCCCTTGTTGCATAACATTTTGTGATGCAAAGTACGGGATGAATTACTCCGGGTGCAACTTACCCAATCGGTCAACAGCATATACAACAGTTGAGCCACTGCCAACTCCAACAGCAAAACCATCCTATTAGAATAGAAATATAGAAAGGGATATGCAAAAATGAGGAAAATGGTATGATTCTTAAAATTTAATAAGACATGTTTTGATGCACTCCATCAGCCTATCTCAAGAGCTCATTATGGATTGATACACCTAAGGATGCATTGGTTGCATCATGGAATAACTATGACTTGGTAGCTTCTTTAAGTCAAAATCTAACTTGAAATGAAAAGAAATAGAATTGACATAACAACACAAAAATTCTGATACCATTTCCAAAATTTACAATCAAAATCAGTCAAAACATAAAAACAGCTGTGGGCCTTAAGTGAACTTAGTTAGAATTTAGCAGCATGTTAATTGTTGAACAGATGTGTTATAATCTAGCAAAGTTTTTGAGGTCATAACTAATAAGTCAAGGAACTGACTGACCGTTATCATCATGATTAACATTATAACATAACCTTAGGCTTGCAAATTGAAAATGTTGGTCTGGAAATGACCAAGTTCCATTACTATCACTAACTTTAAGTAATTTACTAGCTTAAAGACATATGCACTAGAGTATAGGGGCCCAAGTTCGAAGTCCGGTCCAAGGTTAGGCCTAACGTTAGGCTGCGGCTAAGGTGAATTTGAGTGTTTACCCCTAAAAACTCCAAAGTGTATTGCTATTATGCGTACGCAGTGATATTTTGAAGTCGTCACTTACTTTCACATGATTGTCTACGGCCGCATAGGCTGCTGCTTGTTTAGCTTGCTCGACTAAATTCATTGTAGTAAATGGCTGCTTGTTTGGGAGCTTTGGCTGTTTCAGTCTATGGAAGATAAGGAATTGCCGGACAATACCCGAAGTCCTGTTCCGCATGTCACGAAGCGCCAAATTATGGCGACGGTAACATCTTGTACCTGTGCACAAATTTCTCACTACAACAAGTGTTCGCGGGGTCACGGAAGTAAACATGTTTCTCTGGACACCATGATGTAAACGAAAGTCGTAAAGAGAAGCCCCAGGGGCCAGATCAACACCAGCCTATACTAGGCTGAGAAACGATTCGCTGACTTATTCGTTGCAGATTCTCAATTGAGCCAAGGCTGTTGTTAGTTCATATAGTTTCCGATTGTCTCAGTGGTAATTACGAACAATCTAATCCCAATCAAATTGAGCCAATAAATCAATGATCAAAGTTCAAAGTTTATATAGACGTTCAGTACAAGAAAAAGAAATTCTTCATCGAATTGCAGATGTTCAAGATATTCCACAGTTATCGAGAATTCGTAATGTCTGTAAAACTAGTGCTCTCTGCCTTAGCATTTAGCATTTGTTAGCATTGAGTTGTTAACAACATCCTTGTACGATGCTGTCGCCGAAGATTCTGCTATTGGATTGAAATATTAGACCCTAAACCTCAATCATAAAAACTTATTTTATTTCTTGGTATAGCACTGCAGCATTGCCTGAACTTAGCATGTGCTTCACTGGACGAAAGTCAAATCGCGGTCCCCATCGACGGCGTTCAAATTTCAGTAATCGTTTCCTTCCGTTATTGAACGTTTGCTTCCATAAGACGGTAAACCTACCATTACTTAAGGCCTATAGTTTATCAACGTCTTCAAATACGGGTCTCGGATGCTTTTCTGAACATGCTCACGATAAAATAATATGAGTTGTTGGTTCTTGCAAAAAGAAATTAACTGGGGACAAAACTTATCATCAGAATGAGATGACCTCCAATTTTGTTTTCGCCCTAAAAGAGGTTGAGGGACCGACCCCGCTATAGTCAGGATCGCTGGTAATAGCGAGTTTTTTTTTAATAATTAGATACATGTGCTTTAGTAGTACTCCCCAATAATTTGCTAAAATAGAAGAAGAAGAACTAAGGATATACATTCCAAATAAATTTTGTGCTTGAAAACCATTGCCCCAAGAGTGACTATAAATATATATGTAGGTCCTGCAGCTAGCTTCCGAAGCTTTACACCAGCACCAAGCCACTGTGATCACTTTCTCATACAGTAAAGAAATTTCAAAGCAGCTCCTCTTCCACTATACCTATGACCTCTGAGATTCTAAATACATTTTAAGTTTCAGAGTAATTTTTCTTCGTTTTGTTTAAGGTTTAAGCTACTGGGCTATCGTTTTGCAATACGAAAGGCAAGCTCTGTAAATAAAAGCAAAGATAATTCACCTCCCGAAGGTGGAATATCTTTGTATTAAAACTTTTAGCCTGACAAATGCATACTGCAGTTTGCTGCAGGCACACGCCAAACAAGAGTCGGCTTTCAATTCGCAGTGGCCTCACTACATTGGCTTATGTAAAGGCATACATGTGCTGGCCTAGTCACTAACTTTATTTTCGTTTGAAAATAAATATCGTCGTTGTGAGAGCTTGCTTCGTTTATTCCACGACTGTTAAGAGGCTTCTCAAAGCCTAGCTAGAAGTTAGCTATGGCTGGAGCTACAGCCAGATCCTTGCAGTATGAGTACAAGGCGGTAAGTAAATTTCTTTTTATTTCTCCAACGCGGAGGGCTGTCTGCACGCATATTGTCAGTGCTTTGTACGATAGGCAAGCTTGTGCCCGCTATGTTAGGCTAGGGCCTAGGCTGTAGTACACTTACGCCTAGGCTTAAACGTTATCACAACGTTTTCACATGCACCGGTTCATCTTTCGAAATGGAACAAATGAGCATGTTTTCTTGACAGCGAAAACATTTTGTATTCTCATCAAATAATCAATGTTACCACATATTTTCATGGCGTAGATACAAAGTCAAAGGAAAAAAGCATAATAAAGTGGATCCATCATAGTTCATACACTACAAAATGCAAAATCTACATGCTACACTAGACTACAGAAATACTTGAGCCAGTGGTGCTGTCTTCAATCAAATTGTAAAATGTATCTGCTGCCATTAGGCTAAATGTAAAACATTGATAAAGCAGATTAATCTTGAAAATACCCAATTTACTCGCAATCACAATTTTTACACGTTTTCAACTCTGATCTCTCCCTTGTAGAACTCAAATTTGGTCCTACAAGCTGATCGATCTCTCATCGAGAGACGAGGACGAGATGAAGCCACCGGAGAGGTGATGAGCTTGTCAGGGCGGACTACTGGCAGCAGGATGGGAGACAAGGCAAAAAGGAATAAACCACCCATGCAAGAAGAACGGAAAATGAAGTAGGCCTAAGCTGACTCTGCGGATTGGATTTAGGCCTAAATCATTTCTGTTTAAAAAAATTAATGCTATATATCATAAACTCGCATCATTTTTAGGAAAATTCAAGAAAGAGGTTTTCCTAAAGACATACTTTAAAGCCAATGATTGAAGCAACTGGTTTTATTCATTGATTACTTGTTATGTTTGTCGACATTAGCTAGTGCAGGGATATACTCTTGCTGGTCACTTCGCCAATGGTCCCAAAACTTGAAATCTTGCATGCAATTGAAATATTATGTTCTCCTATTGGGAAAGAATCAATTAAGCATAGTTAGTGACTTTCTCCAAGTTCTCTGTAGCCCTACTTAAAATTTCATCAATATGCACATTGTTGTTGTTGAAAAAATTAAGTTTTCTCAGTGCATAAGAGAGTTCAATATTTTAAAGAGAAACAGCAACATTTCAGCTGACTGTGCCTTGATGACATCATTCACTCCATTGTTGCGAGATGCCTTCACATAATATCCTCAAGAAGAATTCGTATATCATCGCTATACAAAATACCACAAGGATGTGGGTTCTGACTTCAAGAGCCCATTCAGCCGATAGTAGTTAGCGATGACTCACAATCGTCCATTGTTGCTCTGTCACCAATTGGTCCAGCTTCTCAGTAAGTGCCATTAAATAGACAGAAATTCATTCTTGATCATAATTTGTCCTTTCTCCAACAGGCGGCAGAAGCGTGACGATGCCAAGTATGACATGAATAAGTTCAAGGGTCAAACCTTACTATCTGAGGGTATTGATGACATGGTTGGTATTTACTACAGGCCCAAGACACCTGAGACAAGGACGACTTATGAAGCTCTACTCAGTTTCATCCAGGCAGCATTAGGTGACCAGGTGAGGATGATATGAAATTAATAGATACTGGGATCACCATAAAGAATGCTGTTTTAACATGTATATATATATCTGTTACAAGATATCCTCTGAACTATACCATACCAGGGAATAAATTAGTGCTCTTATATTTGTAAAGCAGTTTTGAAAGCTCTGAATTTGGTGTCCTATAAAATACTGCAATACATAGTTGGACTTGTATAGCAATTTGACCATTTTACAATGAGAAACCGGATACATTATTCTCTGCACACTGGTTAAATCTTTGTAAATTTAGTGGTTAATCACTCAAAGTACAGATATTTTTACAAAAAAGCCTGTCGTTGAAGACAGGAGCATTTGTAATTGATAGAGAGGAGAGTAATATATACATGTAAATACAGAAATCGCTAAAAGAGTTGATAAAATGTTACTTAACATTAGTTGACCAAAATGTACATAAATTATTTGACTTTAAAATGGACATTATAATAAGCGAAGGATAGACAAGCTGTACATTTTATTTGTTAATATTCAAGTTTGTAATCTCTGTAACTATTTGGATATCATGGCAATATCTTAACTCGAGCAGGATAATGAATTTCCACTCTGTAGTCACATTGAAACGTACTTGCTCATTATTTGTCTGCCAAAATTTTACATGACTCATTAAATGTTCTCTCTGACAGAGAACTTTTTTTATTTGGACTATGGATATGCGTAATAAAGAGAAAAAGAAAGATGAAATAAAAGTTTAAAATACCAAATAAATATTAATAAACTACTGTTTTACTGGAACAGTGTACCTCAGCTGGAGGTAAAGTAATGCTCCTTAGGCGGTTACTCAGTTTTTCACTGTTTCCATTCCAGCCAAGAGACATTCTCTGTGGTGCTGCAGATGAGGTACTGGCCACTCTGAAAAATGATAACTCGCGCAGCAAAGAAAAGGAGAAGGAACTAGAACTTCTCCTTGGCAAGCTAGCAGAAGAAAGATTTGCTTTGCTTGTGAATCTTGGCAAAAAAATCACAGACTACGGCGGGGACAAAGATAAAAACCCTATAGGTAGGTCAACCTCTCTTCAGCGGACGAATCTGACGAAACTTCCTTCTCCAGTATGTTCGTTAGTGTCACCAGTATGTTCGTTAGTATGTTCGTTAGTATGTTCGTTAGTGACTCCAGTATGTTCGTTCGTTAGAGATAGATTGATCAAATTATGGAATGTGGTTTTCTCTGAAGTTATACCAAATTCTAAAATTTGAAGCATTAAGATATATATTTGACTTCGTATTATCAACTAACAAGGTTGCTTTGGTAGGTTAAGGCTCAAGTCAATTGAATAAAATAGGATATTTTGCTACGTATATGAAAACCTGGGTTGATGAAGTTCCAGTGATCTACGGGCAGGGGATAAGAACGTCACAGTCAAGGTCAATGTAATTTCTCTTTTTTTTCAGAGGATGAAATAGATGAAACAATTGGAGTTAATGTCCAGTTTGAAGAGTCAGATGCCGAGGTGAGATTTTCACATCCGAAAACATTTCTAGATGTCTTGTTGTTAGTGGAGAAGTGCATTGTCAATATTCTTCATTTCAGTAAAATGACTTCTGAGATGTAGCCATTCTTTAAGTTTTCCTACAGTTATGTAATCATTTTCAGAGTTTGGCATTGTTCTTTGTACAATTTTGTTTGGGCTCCAACTTTGAGATATAGGCAAATATTGAAAGTAGTAATTTTCTTGCTTGAAGCTGGGTAGAATGGTATATGTGTTTAAGGAATCTGAATGATCTCCCCCAAGTCTCTCTCTAGACCTACTGAAAATGTTATCCTTTGTCCAATTATCTCTCCAGGATGATCCCGAAGATTACGGAGAAGTTAAGGACGAGGAGTCGGAGAGCGAGGAGGAAGGAGAAGAGCCAGCGAGAGACAATGCCCTGACTACAAGTGTAAGTAATTTCACAAGACCAGTAGATACCAGTAGATACAGGAACTGGCGCCCGGAGATGAGATCTCACCCCGTAAAACACTAAACAATAACAAACCTTAGACAACTCTCTTGGTCCGATCGATCATTTAACTCCTGATCCTTCTTGTGGGCAACCTTTCTACCCATCTCCTCATGAAACCTATTTTCTTATGGACTGTTGAGTCGGGAGGGAGGGAGAGCAAATGAATGGCAAACTTTGAGAATGTGATAACAGTTTGTCGTAAGTACTCTCATTCATTTGAAAATGAAAACTTGGTTAGTGTCAGTGAGGACTTTGCTGTCTGTCTTCAAAGTCTCACAGATCTTTTTTGGTCTGCCTTCTTTTTTTTCTTCTGTAGCTGGCAGGTGGTGAAGCTTTGCTCGGATCGCAAAAGGATCTTCATCCCAGAGATATCGATGCCTACTGGCTTCAGAGGCAGCTAGGTACTTTCTACGACGACCCCAACGTCTCCCAAGCTAAAGCCGGAGAAGTTCTTGACATACTAAAGGTACGTTAACCCACTGTTCCTTCATTTAAAGCAGTGTTGGCTGAGAAGCTTTTATGTGCAGTAGTCTGTAGCCTTGTATGTTCAGTTGTGTGTGGATTTGGTTTGAAGTACCGATTTAAAACAAAATATTCTCTCTTTCATTTGTAGTTAGCATTCTATTGATCATTTGCTAACATTTTTCTCCCGATATTGTCTTTCATGATATTTTTTTTCCCGTCTGGTTCTTATTTGTATATGCTATTCAAGAGACCTTGTGAATTATTAACAGCAAATCTATTCAGGAATGGTGGTGTTGTTATCTTGGATTACTAAATATCCTGTTCGATTAATCGAACCTACCATTTGTGGTCGGAAGAAAGGCCACCGTTTTAGAGAGAAGAACTGGTTGGAAGAAAGGCAGCAGATTTCCTGCTTGCAGGAGGATCTAATATACATACATTAGAGAGAACTGCTTGTTATGTTATGTGTTTATGAATAAGGAAAACAGGTCAAGTGTTTACTAAAAGTTTAAACTTACATGCGCGTTCATTACCGGGCAATTCCTCCTCCTCCTCCTTCTCCTCCTCCTCCTCCTCCTCTAAACCTTTCTCATGCATGTCCGGTGGTCTCATTACACCTTCAGGATGCCGCTGATGATGGACAGGTTGAGAATCAACTTGTGATGCTTCTAGGAACCAACCGATTTGATTTCATTAAACTTCTCAGAAAGGAACGACAGATGAGTAAGTTACATCGTTGAATATAGGTTCTGGAATTTAATGATATTTAGTTGACTAGCCGTTTATGTTTGTTATTATTGTATTCATTGTTTTGTAGTTATCAAGTATTGGATTTCATTTTTCAAATAATCAAGTAATAGTTTATGATATGAAATATTCTGCTGATTCAACTCTCGCTGTGTTCGAGCATGAATCAACAAACCTGTCCGCCATGATATTTCAGAATTGACTGAAATTAAGTTTCTTTGAAACAAATTTTATTTGGTGGAGTGAATTCCTGAACACCTAGTGGGCATTGTCAAAACAGCATCAGAACTTAAATTTGCAATTTAATTTTTTAACTGTTTGATGAGGCTATATACAATGATAGTTGATTATATTTTCATTCACGAACCTCCCAAGTTTGACGCTTCTCAGTAAGTTTGTCCTGCAGAAGTGATAGCAGTGGAGGGAAAGAAATATGAGTCCTAGCGGTGCAGCATGTGTTCCTATTGCTGCCCCTCCTGAAACTCTTAACATTGTCTTAAAATCTTCAAACTATCATAATGTTCCAGCGTTATCTCGGTCGCAATCTTTCCCATTGTGCAAGAGGGCAGGTCAAACGTAAAAAAAAAATGACCTTTTCCCGTTACAGACTTAAGCTCCACAGAAACTACTGGATATGGATGACAAATCTGTCCGCCATGATATTTCAGTATTGAGTGCAATTAAGTTTCTTTGAAACAAATTTTGTCTTGTGGAGAGAAGTCCTGAACACCTAGTGGGCATCGTCAAACAGCATCAGAACTGAAATTGGCTGTGAAGTAAAAGAAACAGATCCTTTAACTCTATATTTCCATGCAGCAGAATCAAAACAAACATGGACTGTTTTCATTCATAGATTTCATGAGTACGTGACAAAAGATAATATCTGGATAACAGATCTGTCAGTAATTATTTCATGCTCTTGATAACAAATTGGACTACCTATGGGTTACTTTTTTTACAGGCTAGAGGTTCTCAATTAATTTTCTAACAGGTCCATAGAGATAGATTGGCTGAACTACCAGAGAGAACCAAAACTCTACCTAGATTGAGCAATGTACAGGATAGGCTGGTATTGTGCTACAGACTAACACATTGACAGCTCACCACACCTAGATTGAGCAAGGCTGGTAGGGTGCTCCAGGCTAACACATTGACAGCTTGATTATTGGTGTTACTTCCCCTGGGATTCCAGCGGATTTCTGCTTCTCATGATAATAAAGAGTTTTGCTTCCATTACAGTTATGCATTGTACTCTATTGGCCAAGGCCCAGAACTCTGCCGAAAGAGCCCGCCTTGAGGAGAAGATGAAGGCAGAGCCCGAACTTACTGCTATCTTGGAGGCTCTCACAGAGACGGAAAAGGAAGACCTCATCCAAGAGGAGAGAGCCAGGAAGGCTGCTGCCCGACAAACGAGGGTGGATGCAGATCTAGAGGCCATGGAAACTGACGAAGCTGATAACGTGAGTGAACAGAGAATGTGTGATGGTAGAGGAAGGGTGGGTGATGGGACGACTTGGGTGGGGAAGGGGTTCAAAGTCTTGAGATGATGTTCTTTGTAGAATTATGTAAGATGATTTTACAACACCAAAAACTTAAAAAACCTGGTTTCAAAAATAATATTTCGATTTAACTGTTTAACTGTTTGATGCGGCAATGTACAATGATAGATGATCATATTTCCATTCACGAACCTCCCAAGTTTGACGCTTCTCAGAAAGTTTGTCCTGCAGAAGTGATAGCAGTGGAGGGAAAGAAACATGAGAGTCCTAGCGGTGCAGCATGTGTTCCTATTGCTGCCCCTCCTGAAACTCTCGACATTGTCTTAAAACCTTCAAACTATCGTAGTAACGTTCCAGCGTTATCTCCGATAAAATCTTTCCCATTGCGCGAGATGGAAGGTGGAACATAAAAAAATTAAAAATTAAAAAATGACCTTTTTCCCGTTACAGACTTTAGCTCCACAGAAACTACTGGATATGGATGATCTAACCTTTGCACAAGGAAGTCACTTGATGGCTAACCAGAAGTGCCAACTGCCGGATGGATCTTTCCGTAAACAGAGGAAGGGCTATGAAGAAGTGCATGTCCCAGCTTTGAAACCAAAACCATTTGAAGAAGATGAGGTATTTAAGATTTGTCCTGTTTCTTGCCAACCATCTCTCCACGGCCTCCCTCATTGATCCTCATTTTTCTGATCACTATTTTGTGGTGTGTTTATCGTCAGCATCTTTTAGACCATTATCTTGACTAGGTTGATTTGACTTGGTTTTTGTTGTTTGATTGCGGCGGGCAACATTTTAAAGGATATGAACGGGCTTCTATGAGACTATTGTAGCCGAGATCTCATCTTGTCTCATGTTCTCTTTAAAGTTTGAGGAGAACCAGTAATCAGTGTCCCTAGGTAGTGTATAGTAGTAGGAAGATCCATTTTGTTTCACAGTCTTGAAGGTTTTGTGGATTATTCAAACAAAGAAGGATTATCATTATGACAGTAGCTTAAATAAATTGGGTGACATTTCGTAGAATAAATATTTTGGCAGACTGTCTTCCGGAAAGATAAAGATGCAATCATTTTGAACTTTCGTATAATACAGCTAGCGGAGGTCATGTCAAATGGGACCGTTGCTAAGTAACAGAATTTGTCATGCTCTAGTTTCTTTAAAAAAAATTAAGGCCACTTTAACCAGTTGAAGCCTTATTAGTGTTGAACCTGAAAGTTCTTCCGATGAAGTATATTATTCTTACTGAATGTTTCCTTTCTATTACAGACTTTGGTTTACATCGATAAGTTGCCTAAGTATGCCCAACCAGCTTTTGAGGGCTTCAAGAGTCTTAACAGAATACAGAGCAGACTCTACAAAGCAGCTCTGGAAACCGATGAAAATTTGCTCCTCTGTGCCCCTACGGTGAGTAAGCTCAATCTTATCCGATGATAACTTAATCCTCTGTTCCCCCACGGTGAGTAAGCTCAATCTTATCCACTGAAAACTTACTACTCTGTGCTCCCATGGTGAGTAAGCTCAATCTTATTTTGCAGTCACCTTCCTACAACCTTGTGCAAAATGCAATGAAATTTATTTTAAACTTAGGGCTGGATTGTTGTTTAATGTTATGTTGGGCCCGGTGGTGTGATTCAGTCTTATATCATGTATTGAAAGGGACAGTCACACGATGAAAAGCAGGAATTTACATATACCAGACAGAATTTGCTATTTTGTCTTTACTAATAGCCCCCCCCCCCTCCTCCAACTCCAATGGAAACTGACTCATTATGTTGTGAGTTCATTATTAGCTTTTTGAAATTTCAGAAATAGCTCTTTTGGCACATTGTGATTCTTTCACAGATTCGGGAGTAGATGCAATGACCATCTCAATTTTGTAGGGTGAGCTTAGAAAATAAAATACCGCCCAGGGCTAGTGACATGTATCATATGGTAATCAGTTCTTGTCTGTTTCATTTGCAGGGTGCTGGAAAAACAAACGTGGCTCTACTGACAATTCTCAGAGAGATTGGCAAGAACATCAACACTGACGGGACCATCAACACGGAGGCCTTCAAAATCATCTACATCGCTCCTATGAAGTCACTGGTACAGGAGATGGTCGGCAACTTCAGGAAGGTGAGTAAAGCCGTCCTGTTCTTAAACTATTTGGAATCACTACTATTGAGTGAGGATCGAAAATAATATTATGAGAAATGAGAAAGTTTAAATAGGGATGTACCCAAATTTAGTGAACGTATCCATTTCCACTCTACGTTATTGTTATCGTTGGTACAGAAATACATATTACTTAGGTTTGTTTGAAATGTCCAACCATGAGGTGAACTTGATTGACGTAGAACCAAAGCATAGAGGCACAGATTGCTTGAACCTTGTTTCATGGAATCTTTAAATCTTTGTGCGAGATCAAACAAATACAATCTGGAAGTATACCATTTACAGACCAGCTGTGTCACACGCTGGATTGTCAGACGCTTCCAAATATTCATCAATCTTTTGAAAGATTCAATCTTGTAAAATGCAAATGTTTTGAAGCTTTGGCTGTGAGAGTGACCTGTAAATTATGGATGTTATCATCCATGGAATTGCCTGCTCACGATGATCCATCATTAACATAAAAAAACCTAATAGTTGCTCAAATGTAGGACAAAGTTTTACGAAATGTTGAAAATCAAATGCAAAACATGTCGTTGAACTAGAACATCGAGAATCTCAGACGGTTTGTAAGAAGCAGAACTATTTCCATAGGACAGAATAACCTCAAGGGAAGATGTCAGTTACATCTGTGACCTTCTGAGACAGACAGACTCTATGAGACAAGATTTTGTACTTTCATTAGTTTTCATGAGGACGCTGTTCCAATTTTTATGCTAAAGGATGTTTACTATTTCCATCACAGAGGCTTAGTTCTTACGGAATAACGGTTTCAGAGTTGACGGGGGACACCCAGCTCACCAAGGAGCAGATCACAGCTACTCAGATCATCGTCTGTACTCCTGAGAAATGGGACATCATCACCAGGAAGGGCGGGGAGAAGACGTACACGCAGCTCGTCAGACTCATTATCATTGTGAGTATGCTCTCCTCTTTGTTGCCCTAAAATTAGGCTTTTAAGCCGTATGTCGGTTCGGGTTATCATTATGTTGCATAATTTTGCCCAAGTCGTGCCATATGCACTCGTAATATGGTAATGTATCACCCAACTTAAACAAGAGATATCTTCATTGCCACAGCTTGGCTTCTTTCTGGCAAGTAATTTTATCTCTCTCTCTTTCCCTTTTCTATTGCTCTATGATGTTCAACAATATATTCTCTTCCTTATATTGTCACCCATGGGTGTGATATACATTATTCGTTTGTTTCAATATCTTAAGGTCTCTTCTACCCCGTAAGATGGGATTAAGAAACAAAGCTGAAACTATAAATGGTGACCACTTGGAATCTTATTTTGAGTAAAACTTTGAAGTTTAGTTTGGACGACCAAGCAGATTCAATCAGCTGTTTATACCTTTCCATACATAACAGTACTTGATCGGGTGGTTGCTGAATGGGAGATCCACCCGTCCGGTAACATCAAAGTGTTATAACAAAATAACTGCTACTTCTTCACAAACTCGGAATGTCTTTTGGTATTTTTACAAAAAAGATAAAAAATTAGTCATCCCTTAAATGTTTGTTTTTGCAGGATGAAATCCATCTTCTTCATGACGACAGAGGTCCAGTACTAGAATGTCTGATCGCAAGGTAAAAAAAATTACTTTTAACCAGAGAAATATTACTCAAGTAAGACTGTCAAGGCAGATACACCGTAACCTGATCCTCAAGCCACTAATCTTCAAACCTTGTACTCGAGTAACCTTGTGTTCACTGCACATGGGACCTCTTTTCTCCTCCTCCTCCTCCTACTCCTCCTCCCCCTCCTCCTCAATCCTCCTCCTCCTCAATCCTCCTCCTCCCCCTCCTCCTCCTCCTCTTCCTCCCCATCTCCCCCCCCAAAGCCACTCACTGGTAGTAATGTAAGTACCTCCCCTGCTTTAAATTTGAATGGGAGTAAAGAACAATTTTCTCTGGTTACGATATTACAGAACCATCCGCAACATTGAGACCTCGCAGGAGGACGTCCGACTGGTCGGCCTCAGTGCCACTCTACCCAACTACCAAGATGTGGCGACATTCCTCAGGGTCAAGCCAGAGAACGGTCTCTTCTTCTTCGATAACAGTTTCCGCCCAGTGCCTCTCGAGCAGCAGTACATCGGCATCACCGAGAAGAAAGCCATCAAACGATTCCAACTGATGAATGAAATTGTATACGAAAAGGTCATGGATCATGCGGGTAAAAACCAGGTAAGAAAAGCAACACTGTGAAGGGGGGGGAGGAATTTGGAACCTTTACCAGGGTTCTCATGTAATTACAGGTCACAGGGGTGTTTTAAAGTGTAAATATAGGGCTTTGGTGGGGCAGGGGGGGGTGGGGGCGAGTAACATTTGATGTACATAGTTGGTACCAGATGTTGACTTCACAATGGTTACCAACAGAAGGACATTTTCAGGAAGCCTGATTCATTTTGAAATTTGAGATTTGTTGCCAACTTTTCTTATACCATGTCAATTTATCTGCTGATGTTCTTCATTGGCTTATGGATTTGAGTAAATGCTCTTATTGTTTGAATTCTGTAAGAACTACCAATCAGTATTGTTTGAGGTGTAATTGTTTTTGTCCAATTTCCAACTCTGGACTGTATTTGCCTTCATCATTAGCATGTTGTCGATAGTACGATAAACCCCTGCCCGGCTGACATTTGCATCAAGTGACATGTCTAGTTTAGCTATAAACTTGATACAATATTTTCCAGTCAGCAAAATGTCATGGAATGCTTGAACTGATATAGTTGATAATTTGATCAAGTTTATTTTTTTTTGTCTCCTTTGCTAAAGGTCCTGGTGTTTGTCCACTCCAGGAAGGAAACTGGTAAGACTGCAAGAGCCATCAGGGATATGTGTCTGGAACAGGACTCACTGGGACAGTTTCTGAAGGAGGGATCGGCCTCGACAGAAATCTTACGTACAGAGGCAGACCAAGCAGAGGTCTGTACCACTCGATGACAGAGTTGTAACAAGTCATGTGAAGGTTGAGGTTGAAGTTGTTACCATCAATTTTCACAAACTAGAGTCATGTACATGACTGGTGTCATTAGATCCATTCTGAAGGGGAAGTCCACAGACACTCGTTAAAGTCGCTTCACTCTTCGAAATATGGTGACTCTAATTACGGGTCATTACGACACCAGTTTGTAGAGTACCCCTTGTTTTAGCTAGTCGTGTTTGAAGTGTGACAGAATCCAAATGCTGCAATCCCAGGGCGATCTCCCGCAAAGGTAGACTGATAGATTTGATCCCGTGTTGTCCCACAGAAAGTTTTGAAGAGTTTTGCTTGCCATTTTTCTGAAGAAACTGCATTCTGTAAAATATAGTTATGACAATGTATCAGCACCTGGATGTAAGATATTTGAGCAAGAATGTCTGCGAGGAGAACAAAAGAGATTCGAGCTGCCCTTTTACAGAAATGATTAATTTGCTTAACTTGTCTTTTCTTCTCAGAACTTGGAGTTAAAGGATCTCCTGTCATATGGTTTTGCCATTCACCACGCCGGTATGTCCAAGATTGACAGGACATTGGTGGAGGACCTGTTTGCGGACCGGCATATCCAGGTCTTGGTCTCCACGGCAACCCTAGCCTGGGGTGTTAACCTCCCTGCTCACACAGTCATTATCAAAGGCACACAGGTAGGTGAATGTTGAATAACTCTTAAGGGTCTCTGTATTACGGAAACTCTTACGTTCTTGCTGATCATATAGTTGGAGAGGTTTTAACCTACATATTTTTCTTGGCATTTCAAGTTCTTTGTTGATTGTGATATTATTAGTGTGCCAAGTGTATCCCAAAGATGTTGCATGGAGATGTTGTATGAAGAGGGTAAGAAGTTTTCGTTGGTCACACACAAATTTCTGATTTTTCACATTTGCCCTGCCTGCAAGAATTTCATCGCTCAATTAGGGTGAATTAAATCCCTGGCACGTGAAAATAAAATAAAGTGGGTGTTGGAAAAGCTGCAAACGATTGCCCCTTGCAATGACAACAAATTATATTGTATATGTATAATGAATTTGATTTTGAAGGCATTGATGCTATGGTCTGAAAAAGTTTTATATACTGTGAGTAATGTCTCTGTTTTGGTTGTGAAGAGCACATCTGGCGAAGCATAAAATATAAAGTTATTTATCAAACATTTCTCTTCTTTAATTTTTTTTAATGTCCCTCCAGATCTACAGCCCAGAAAAGGGACGATGGATAGAGCTTGGCCCCCTGGATATCCTTCAGATGTTGGGGCGTGCTGGTAGACCCCAGTATGACACCAAGGGGGAGGGCATCTTGATCACTGGACACAGTGAGCTGCAATACTATCTATCACTACAAAACCAACAGGTACATTCTATTTATTCCCCGGTTATGAAGCATGACTACCAAATGTGTAACGTATGATCGATATATGTCATTTTGATGACATATTTAAATATCGCATTACTTTCTCCATGAATGTGATTTTCAGTCTGGATAAGAACACACATGTTATTAAGCCCAGGCCAGATAGGCACAGACTGCATCAGTAAATCTTGCAGCAGATTAGGACCATTTTGTCTTTGAATGTGTTATTAAGATGAAGGGATTCATTTATTGTGTAGGAGTAGGTAGCACAAAGGCACAGATTGCATGGGTACCATCATCCCATGGAATCTTACAAACTGCGTGCCAGATAAAACCTTGAAAGTAAACCATTTACAATCCAGCTGTTTTCAAGGCCAGATTGTCAGACGCTTTCATATATCCTTTTTGCACCTTCTGGGTACTGTTACTTGTCTCTTAGCCTCTGAAGAAGATCCTGCTAGGATCGAAACGTCAGGCCAACTTACTTTTACACACGCTTTTATATATCACGGAGGTTCAGTGTTGTTCAAGGGACATTGCAGCTATTTTTAATTGACTGCTTAAAGATGGGACAATCTCTCATCAGGCAACTGCATGATTAATACAAGAGTGGTGTTGCCAGGAGCAAACTTCTTTTCCAAGGAATGTGCTGTGAATCACTTGCAACCGGCAGCTATTTGAAGCAGGATCTCTGAGCCCTGACCGTTCCCCTTTCACATTTTCAACTCTCTAATCTCAACATTCTTTGGTCGCCTCTAATGATATATTTATCTCTTGAACTTTCCTAGCTTCCCGTTGAGAGCCAGCTTGTCTCCAAGATGGTGGATAACCTCAACGCCGAGGTCGTCCTAGGCAACATTCAGAACATGAAGGACGCCATCAACTGGTTAGGATACACCTACCTCTACATTCGAATGATGCGTAATCCGACCCTCTACGGCATCCCGGTCGACGCCAAGGACAAGGACCCGTACTTGGAACAGTTCCGCATCGACCTCATCCACACCGCCGCCATGGTCCTGGATAAGAACAACCTCATCAAATATGACAAAAAATCTGGAAACTTTCAGGTACTTACCGATATTGAGAAACTTTTTAATCAACGAATGCTGCATGGTGTTGTCAAGTACTTCTTTCTAGAGCTATTTTCATCTTAAAATCGAGCAGGTTGGATTTAAACAACTGTACTGGATTGTGATTCTGACATGTAGAGTTTGAATTACATGAGAGAACCTTACTTTAAAGCAGGATTCTTCCTTTCCAAGGGCAGTGTACTTCTTAGATTTGCTAATTGTGACTTTAAAATTAGGTTGACATTGTGACTATAATTGTAAACCACGCCATATGAGACCTACAATGACTGGAATGTAGCAGTAAAGTTAGTTATAGTAATTATGTAAGAATGGTCGTGTAAGGAAGTGAAGTTGTCTCTCTGAGGGAACAAAAGAACATGTACCCTTGTTATATGCTTTGAGAAAAGGTCCCATTTTAAAGTTGTGGCCTAATACACTTGTTCTAGACTTGACAAGAAAGCACAAAGGCACAGGTTGCTTGAACCTTATTTCATGGAATCTTTCAAACTTTGTGCGAGATAAAACACTTGGAAGTAAACCATTTACAGTCCAGCTGTGTCAAAGGCTGGATTGTCAGACGCTTCCAAACATGTATCAGGTTGTAGAAAATCTGGGCTGCTTTTACACCCTGGGAAGGATAGAGCTGTACATAAAATGGCAATGATTGAATGCCAACCATCCTTCCCCCCCCCCCCCCATTCCCCCTGTTTAAGTCATACTGTTTCTCAAGAAGCAAATAAAGAATAAAAAAGTCGCAACTTTGCCAGGCAATCATATGATTGGTTCAATGTTTGTCTTATTTCTGCTGCAGATGACCGAGCTTGGCCGTATCGCCAGTCACTATTACTGCACCAACGACTCCATGAGCACCTACAACAGTCTCTTGAAGCCAACCCTGAGCGAGATCGACCTCTTCAGAGTCTTCTCCCTCTCTTCGGAATTCAGAAATATGGTCGTGAGAGAGGTCAGTTGTTACAGCCGGACAAATACTGACCATTTTGGCACTTTGCCGTAAAAGTCCGTTCACTTTTGCCAGCACGTCAATGTAGAATGAGAAAACATTCGTGCTACACAGATTCTCAGTGAATGATACTTGTTTTATTTGATATTCTAGGAGAAGCACAGAGGCACAGATTGCATGAGTATTTATTTCTTCATGGAGCCTTTTAACTTTGTGCAAGATTAAAAAAAGTGGAAGTAAACCATTTACAATCCAACTGTGTTAAAGGTTGGATTGTCAGACTCTTCCAAACATTTTTTTACTTCTGAAATGTCAGCCATATTTATTCAATCCCAGGCCTTATGGGTGATAATAGATTTATCTTCTTTGATGCTGGGAAGTAGGGAGGGGAAGCATTGGTTGATTGAATTGATGCCAAGAAGTGTTACAAAGTGGCCACAAGGGAGCCATTCTGCCCCTGGCCCGCACTTATTTTCACCCCGTTGCCCACTTAACTATGAGCTCTACTATAGTTGTGCTGCAGATGAGTTCTGCATTTTATTCAAGCCAGTACTTCGTATGACATCCTAATGTTGATCTCTAACTCAGGAAGAAAAAATGGAACTGAATATGTTGTTGGACAGAGTCCCGATTCCGATCAAAGAGAGCATCGAAGAACCCAGTGCCAAGGTGAATACTCTCCTTCAGGCTTTCATCTCGCATCTCAAGTTGGAAGGATTCGCCCTCGTCTCTGACATGGTATACATCACCCAGGTAAGAATAACTTGTCTGTTTGTGCCTGGCATAAGTCCTATACGTCTGTGTGTAAGTTGTGGTACGTAAAGAAGAATTGTTCATATTCCCTAAGATTCCAAATTCCAGCTATCGCAATAACAAAGCAGTGACAAAGTAGTTGATGTGAATCCCTTATCATTTACATGGTTACATTAGCTATATCTTGAAACACTTTCCGTTGTATTTGGTAATAGCATTGAAAAATTCAGTAGTGCTTCAGATCGCAATCACGTGAACTGATCGATAGTGACTTTGGCAAGCAAAACAAATTAACCGATCAGACTCATGGTGAAATGATTGTTTTTCCATATTGTTACTTCTGATGAAAGCATAGAGGCACAGATTGCTTGAACCTTATTTCATGGAATCTTTAAAACTTTGTGCAACATAAAAAGCCTGGAAGTAAACCATTTACAGACCAGCTGTGTCAAAGGCTGGATTGTCAGACGCTTCCAAACATTTTCACATCTTGAGGTGTCAGCCATTCTTTTGCATAGAACAATTTTATACAAGCCCAGAAGTTTTGGATGGGAGGGGGTGGGGGGGGGGGTGGATGCGTTGTGAGGATGGAAGTGAAAAATATGGAAATCTAACGAATGAGAAAGTCTTCCCTTCATGCAGGGTTTCTCCCATATGCCTTGGATCTTCATACCCTGCCTGATAAGGCCTTCCATTGATACTATATATACTACCTACACAGTAATGTTTATTGTGCATAGACTTACCAAGAGAATTCATTTGATGCTGAACTCTGTTTTGCTCTTCCAGTCTGCTGGTCGTCTCATCCGTGCGATCTTTGAGATTGTGCTCCATAGAGGCTGGGCCCAACTCACCGATAAGACCCTGGCTCTCGCTAAAATGATTGACAAGAGGATGTAAGTTCCATTCGATTTCGTTCTCAACAACGACGAGGGGAATTTTAAACAGTTATGCGTAGTGTCTGTTTTGAATTTTTTGTGTTTGATATGTGATACAAGTTGTGGTTCAGTTGTATCTGTTTTGGTCGTTGTGGTTCACATCTTGAATAAAGGAACCACACTCAGTTTATCTTTGGAATACATGTGAGTTGGGACTTCTGAGGAACTGTCCAAATAGTCATTTAGCAAGGTTTGTTTTCCATGCAATTATATAGTTTAATTTCAGCTGTTAGAAAGGGTGAACTGATTGAAAGTGACTTGGGCAAGCAGAACACATTAACCGATCAGACTCATGGTGAAATGATTGTTTTTCCATATTGTTACTTCTGATGAAAGCATAGAGGCACAGATTGCTTGAACCTTATTTCATGGAATCTTTAAAAC
>JAIPMN010031101.1:0-10777 GCA_020650975.1 Apostichopus californicus
TATCCTGATTTGTATTGTTCGGCGTTGTCTCTATATGAAGATTCATTGTACAGTTGAAGGATAATAAGACCTGTACATGTGACATTGGACGCGAATAGGTATTATTGTCACCTTTAATACGTTCACTTGATCTCAAACATATATAGACGCGGTACAAATGAATTGACTTAATTTTACGTGAATATGTCTAGTAAAAAGCTTGGAAGGGGATTTTTCGTTTCAACTATGTTCAGCTATTGCACACGTACCTGCATATCAATCATCAACTCAACCCCGCTTCTAAAGAAAATGTGATACACATTATTTTGAGAACTTCCGTCAAAAATCATGAACATTAGTTTGCGTACGTTCATATATTTATCGTAATTGCCAGCGACATGCGTTACTTGCGTGGCATATGAATATTCATGTCCCGTCATTTCACGAGCTGCACTTTTCAATCTCTATATGCGTACTAAGAGATATCGAGAGTTGGTCCGAATGTGTGAGGAAAACTATGGGACGGCAAAATAAGTGAGAAGTCTAGGCGAGCTGTTACGTCGACAAGGAAAGATTGTACACCTCATTTTTTAATCTACCTTTAATATGTCTTGCGGTGGAACTTGCTTCTGGAACCGCCCCCCCTTCCCCTCCCTCCCAAAGAAAAAAAGAGATTTGAAAATTAAAATTGTCACATTTCATAGTTAAAGTCAACTTGAAGCAAATAGGTGTGATGCCATTGTTGCACACTTGCTGATGATGTTTAGTATTTCTTACATATTTGCATTTAATTTTCTGCTCCGAAATGAGTGTCATTCACTCGTTTAAATGCACCACAGGCATTGACTTTATATGCACTAGCAACCCCGTTAGGTAAACTAACCACATGTGTCAGTCAAGGTCAAAACAATAAACTGGAATATAAGGAAAAACAAAGCAATTTGTTGTTAGTGCATGTACAGCAATAACATTACAACTGTTCGGTACATCCGTCGGAAATGAGTGAAAGTTTCACCAGAATGTTGCTTCTCTAGTCACACTCAGCTGTTTATAAGATCATATAACAGAAAGGGAAAATGCTGGTCGTAATGTCGTAAAACTCATAGAACATTTTAGATATGTACTAACAATTGTATTAACAATGTTGATATTTTATTTAAACTCGCGGAGAACATCAATTAGATTCTTATATAAATTCTCTTTTTTCTTAATTTCAACTTTCAGTTCCAAAATGATAACCATCATAACGGGAATTCAAACAAATCACGTATTCACCAATGTACGTGTACATGAGATTAATATATCCGATTGGCTTGGTTAGACGTGCATGCCAAATATGCAATATTGTTGACCCTTGCCGTAACGATGGCGGGGTTTGGGTAAATGCAGACTTTCCGATTGGAGAGGGGCGTGCGTGTCCCTCGTAATAACGTCACTAACATTGATTCAAAGTTTACATTTTTGACAAACTATCAAATTTACAAATCGTATTTTTTTTTGGGGGGGGGGGAATTCAAAATAATGTGTTTGTTGCACCTTAAATATGACATTTCAAATGTATTGTAACGTAAAAGTACTAAATAATGTTAAACGGTTGCTACAGTCAATAGTAAACCGATAGTATACTTGTTTTAAAATAATACCCACGATGAAAATATACATATGCAGCCGCGTAGCTAGGAATTTGCCAAAAGAGGGGCGAACCTGTAAGGAAGTTATGGAAGCCGTAGATTCGGCGTTGGATACTATCTAAGCGTAGCGCCACCATAGGTTGGCGCGAAGCGCACAAGAAAATTTTGGCCGAAAGTGCCTCCCAGATCGCTGGAAATGTCACTTCCCAGGCCTTGCAAGTTGCATCTAAGCATTTTCTATTTGAAATTACTAGCGATATCATAAAAACGTAAAATAATATGCTCAAGGGGGGGGGGGGTTGCCGCCTTCGTCCCCCCCCCCCTTGGCTACGCGCCTGTAAATATATCAATATAACACTAGTTTTAGACATTTGTCAATATATTAAATCAGATGGCTTGGAGCAATTCAGAACCAATTCAAGAGCAAAATCCTACATCCACCCAACGTCAATTTAGAGTGAGATGTTTGCACTTTGGTTTTGATTTCGGTGCATTTTGCAAATCGCATTCTATGATTAAGCATGCATGGTTAGTATGGATTGAACTAAAGGAAGATTCTTTCTCCAAAAATTTTCATTTTGTTTTTATTAACACATATATTAATCTCATATGTAGGGACCAAATTACTGAAGACATTACCTAAGAGGGGGTAATAGAAGGGCCAGGGGAAGGTCCCCGAATCTGTGTTTAAAATGCCTGGATGTTGTTAAAAATATCACGTAATATATTAACACTGGAAAACTAGATTAATAATACGAAAAGTGCACCTCTGGCAGGCAAACACAACCTTGGTATCAATGAAAAGAAATTTTCAAATATGCAAATAAATTTGTTCAACTTCAATACGGTGATTAAAAACGAAACAATTTTACAATGTATGGAGTTGCGAAACTCACCCCATTTGAAGTGTATAAAGATATATGTAGCCTTGTAACCAATGGCAGATCTAGAATGTCAGGACAGAAAAGGGGGGTTCTCGATTTCAAAAAAGACTTGACATTATAAGTTGCAACTTAACATTCTTTATCTTGGGATCTCCTGCTTTAAAGCAGCATTTTGCGTTTGGTCGGCGCTTTCCACATGTTTGACATGTCTATCGAGTTTTTACATATATTTTATCACACAGTACAACAGCAAGCAGAGATATTAGCCAAGTTTTCCTTCTGCCAACAGCGTTAATTGGAGAGTAATTAAGGACTTCTACGGATAATGAGAAAAATGTCTTCCGACAAATTCCCACAGTTCGCCCAAACCCACTAGTTTGAATTTAACCAATCAGTGAGTAGCTAACATGTTACGTTATGAGCCGTTGCTAAAATTAGATTCAAAAAGTTGCGTTGGTACCATGCACTGCCGTAGACAAGGTATATGAAGATACCATGTTGTTATTGTTATTGTTATATTATAATGGTGTTTATTGCGCTCCTAACGGAAAATATCTTCGAGAAAAACAACGTTGAAAGTTGTAAATGTTTCAACTTTTATGCCACCCTTTGAAGTAAGGTTTGAATAGATAGTTATGTATATCGTTATGACACCGTGGAGTCAGTGAGGTTGAGAAAATCATATGAAAGGACGCAAAACGCTGCTTTAAAATGTACACTTCCGAAAGAAACTGGTATATTATAGAAGTATGGTAGCCATAGCCTACTTATGTTGAGAGGAAGTAACATGACCAATTTATGTGTAGGTTAGTTCTTAGCTTTGTGTTATCAATCTTTGTTTCACATGCCAAAGGGACCTACGGGGAGGGGGAGGGGGCGGATGAGCTGAGTGAAGTGGCCATTAAGGGGACTGGAGCACAACCCCCTAGTTTCTAAAAAAAACTTGTTATGACTTTCTTGATAGAAGCGGAATTATTTAGTGCAGTCATTGTCTATCATTTGTGTAGAATACACAGAACCAGAAAAACTACACATTCACCTGTGTCTCATTCCATTGCGTGAATAAAGTAAATTAGTCATCATTTCCAAGAAAACATTTGCTTAGTAACTAAATTAGAGCAAACCTAAGTTGATATTACAAACGATTTAAGCTAACTATCAAACAAACTTATTGAACAACCTTCAAAATTACCTTTAATTATCAGAATTGATTATGCCACCATTTGAATATAAGTTGCGGTCATGGTGAAAATGGAAAAGCCCAAGTTTATATTCTGTAGTACCATCATATACATAATGTATGAAATATTAAATCTCTTTGCAGGGATTAAACAGCAAGCATAGCGCATGCGCAGATTTAAGGACATTTAACCTTCTTTACTCATACTGCTTCTTTAAAATGTGACATTCTGGTGTAATATGATCGAACCATCGACTGTATGCCGTTGTTGAAGTATCAAACTAAGCCGCAAATTAATATCAGAGAGATACCTATCAACAGTGTTCATTAGCGTTATCAATAACAGAATATACAGATCTAATATCAGAGAGATACCTATCAGCAGTGTTGGTCCATCAGCGTTATCAATAACAGAACATACAGATCTAAGTGTCGCTTAGTTACCGTATTCCAACATAGACATACATAGGTTTTTAACCACGGCACTGAATTAAGTTGACAGTGGTAAAATGTCGAAAGTTATTTCCATTATGATGATAAAATGATTACTTCCTGATACGATAATTTAATTTTCCTTTTTAATCATAATATTATTATTATTATTATTAGAAATTAAGCTCATGGTGCATCAAGCAAATGTATGTCGGCCGTATTTTCACAGCGTTGTAAATCTACGAAAAGTTTGTTCGAACTCTTCTCGCTGGTAAATTTGGTTCCATTTCTTTAACGTAACTCAATAAAATGACGGCTATTGCGAGCTCATCACCACGACTCAAAAGAAGTGCAGCGCTTTAGGGTTGAGAACGTGACTACTGGTGGAAGAGGATAGAATAGCTATCAATGGTATCAGTTTGACGTCATATTATCAGCATATTTTATAGTCTTCGCTTCCGACTTATTATTTCCTGGATGAAGTTCGTACGTATTTTGTTTATCTTTGGATATTTCTTGATAAATTCGCGACACTTTAGTTGGGTATTCAAACCACCTCCTCCTTATGTTAGTATACCCTCGTTTACTAAATTACTTTAAAAACAGTAAGTCATAAACTACAGACTTCATACTTGAAAGAAATTGTTACTTTTTGAACTGTTCATTCTCCACCCCAAATAGCGTAGTATTAATTGTGTACTGGTACATGGTTTTGTCCAATAGACCTATAATGTTAGTTGTAAGGTTTAACGATACTGTTATAACTAAATATATAGCTATTTCCTCATGTGTTTATTACAGCCAACGCCATGTAAAACGAAGTTCCTATATACTCTGTGGATGGAATAGCTAATTAGATGTCTTATTGGTGGTTTCCTTGTAAGCACTAACGGTATTACGTATAGGCGCATATAACACAAATATTGTCAAAGAAAGGTGATATGATAACATCCGCTGGTGAGTGCCTTGTTTTGAAATGAAGCTGTGTTTTACCTCTTTTTTACAAAGTGAAAGGCTTTTAAATAAAACAAATTAAGCTTTAATAACAGATTAGTTTCATGAACTAAGGAGGTGGTTGACGCGTTAACGGATATGTGACCATAATTGTATATATAAAAAACTAATGTAACGTTAGTGTACAGTAAGACACTTGACTGCGGTATCACAATGGACTTAAATCACTCCTGAAAGGATGAAATTATACAAAAATGGTTAAGAGTTTGCACAATAATGCAGTACTGTTAACTTTGTGGGACACAAATTTATCTGTATTGGACTAAATGCTTCGCTATTTGGGAGCAACCAACTGGTTGTTAGTTGTAACCATTAGTGGGTCTCATAGTGTGTAAGTATGAATGAATGAAACGATAAAACAAACTCAAAATACAGATGGAAAAGTTTTCAGGAAGTTAATTTGAATGATTTAATTGCAATAATGAAAAAAAAAGTCGGAGGTGAGAGGGGCATCGAACACACATTTGTAATTGCTAAAGAATTACTTTCTTGGATATCCGATTACGATATCTTTAATATTTGCAATCATATAGTATAGTAAACCTGTTTATTATCACCAGCTTATCTAACTAGACACTTATAATGTAAGCTCACAAAGGCCCCGTTAAACATCAATGGTGGGTGGGCGTCACAGACAGAAGTGCTCCATACCTAAATATAAAATAAGAATATGTAAAAGCTTGTTACCATCGAATCAAAGGAACCCTTCCCCTATCCATAAAGTTCGTGCTACTATAAGCGTACACAAAAGTCATATTTGTACTTGTTGTTATATGAAAAGCAGCAAACACGACAATTAATCCTTTTCGTCGAGATGTATCCTTAGAGTCACTCGCCAATTCGAGAGAAAAAAATAGAAATTTGTCGTGCTGTCCCATCAGAACCGCCGTATATTTTTCATCAGTGTTTAAAATAATAACTTATGTTAATGTTCTAGAGAGAGGACAAAGAAGGGGAGTGGGGAGAGTGCAACTGTTCTTGTAGTTTACAATACTGCTGTATAGAAATGATATTAGGTACACGTGGATATTGTATATTGTCATAACATTCCTACACGCACGTTACGATAAACTGATTTGTAATTTTAAAATCAACTTGTCATGGCGATTAATTCCAGTAATCACCAACTGTGTAGTGAATTTCGATATAGCTTCTAATAGTCCATTGCGGGCGATGGCATTGGGCCGGGATCGTTGGCGTTACCCACCAGTAGTGTATAGAATCGCCAATTTAGAAAGTGCCCTTTTGTTGGAAAATATTCAAAAACTGGCATATGCGGTAGAGAATTCACGGAGGGTCTGTTTGGTTGGAACGTTTTAAAGTAATTATGTAGCTGCCCCATTGAAAGTCACATGTCCCATAGTTATTAGAAATTTGTGGGTAACCCCCCCCCCCCACCTTCCCCCGCCCCTCCAAAATTAAGCCCTGAACTTTGGATAATGTTTAAATGTTGTACATTTCCTTATTTGACATAGTATGGTCAAGCTGATCTCAGTGTAAGATGTTAGAATGCATCTAAGAAGATCACAAATCAGCTATATATAAGATATAATAGACCAGAGGTGTCAGATAGGTCCTGCGTGTATGTGTGTGGGTGCTGGGTGGGGTGGAGATTGAGTGGGGTAGGTTAATGGAGAAGGTAATGATATACTCATTACATATTACAACATTAGTTACAACCAAAGAAAGACAATCTATTGTTATTGACTTACACATTCACAGTACATCTATCAATTTATTTTACAATGTGGTACTGTCGTTATTTTTAAATACAAACACTAATTTTATTTGATATGTCTGAATGAACTAAAGTATATTTGAGAATGAAGAGTTGTAGGGGTAGGATTAATCATTTGTAATATTTAAGGTATTAATTAGTTACGACCAGACAAAGAATCAAACTATTTCTCTCTTTGTCGATTTCATGTATTTCAATCTAATGTTATCGAATATTATACTTTCAAGTTATTTCTAGTAATTCATTTTATGTTATGTTTTTTTTTCTTGTAAAAAACAATTTATATCAACAGTTTTTTTTTGTTTTGCAATGACGACCACCTAACTATAACGCCTCTGATATATCGGATGTTCAACTACGGTTGATAATTTTGTCTTTTAAAGGCAATTTATTTTACGTTATGCTATTTTAGTTATTTGGAAGATAATTTAAATATTTGAATTTCACAAGGAACGTCTTTTTTCTAAAGAACATCGCGTACGACTTCTAAATAACTGCATATTTACAAAGAAACAACACACAATAAGTTAGCCAACAAATTTAAAAAAAAACTAATTTGTAAATTAAGAGAAAATAATCATTCAAATTCCCTCTCCTTCTATAATCAATAAACATGCTTGTTACGCCACTGCTTTACTTTGATTGTATAGTAATAGACTCTGCTTGGGGACACACCCATCCATTCCCTGCTATAGGAGTTCATGTCATATATAAGTTATCTTATATCTGTTGTTTGAGGTATTTTACAATAAAAAACGAATGATACTTAGCCTGTTCTAATTTAACGTGTTCAGTCCAAGCTAAAGCTGTAATTTCATGAACACAACACTGGATTGTAAAATAAGATTCAACTCAAGTCAGCAATGTTCATTTCCAATTAATATTAATATTAGTCTAGCTAATTAAATGTTCCCTATACATACATAACATAATAATACATGACTGTAGTGTTTAATGAGTCATTGAATGGATGAATAATATAAAACAAAGATGTTTTCAAAACATTTGATACGTTTGATGAAAGTGCAAGAGTGCATGTTTCGTACTGTTTTTGTTTCTTTCTGATATCTTTTAATCTTTCTATTTTCTATCATATCAACTATCGTTATATTTATGGTGAATTAAGAACTCATAATTGTTACTAATTAAATGTTGTCTTCAATTTCACATCTTTGAGTCGGTCGATTCCTATCAACGAATAAAATGACGCTTTTTCATCATCTGCATCGTCTGCAGAAACAAAAATAATGCACATCACGTGATATTTCGCAAGTAAGGTACATATTGGCAATGTCTTTCCCCGCACCTTGGGTTTTTCTTAACAGTATTTACATGTTACTATTTATCCATAGTAGGACTGGACACTACATGAACCATTTGTACTGCTATAAAGGTCTTATGAAATCAAATGTATTCGGATGGAACGTTTGAATTATATACTTTACTGTGTTTGGTCGATTGAGTTATATACTTTACTGTGTTTGGTCGATTGAGTTATATACTTTACTGTGTTTGGTCGATTGAGTTATAAACTTTACTGTTTTTGGTCGATTGAGTTATATACTTTACTGTGTTTGGTCGATTGAGTTATATACTTTACTGTGTTTGGTCGATTGAGTTATATACTTTACTGTGTTTGGTCGATTGAGTTATATACTTTACTGTGTTGGTCGATTGAGTTATAAACTTAACTGTGTTTGGTCGATTGAGTTATATACTTTACTGTGTTTGGTCGCTTGAGTTGTATACTTTACTGTGTTTGGTATATTGAGTTGTATACTTTACTGTGTTTGGTCGATTGAGTTATAAACTTAACTGTGTTTGGTCGATTGAGTTATATACTTTACTGTGTTTGGTCGCTTGAGTTGTATACTTTACTGTGTTTGGTATATTGAGTTGTATACTTTACTGTGTTTGGTCGATTGAGTTATAAACTTAACTGTGTTTGGTCGATTGAGTTATATACTTTACTGTGTTTGGTCGCTTGAGTTGTATACTTTACTGTGTTTGGTATATTGAGTTGTATACTTTACTGTGTTTGGTCGATTGAGTTATATACTTTACTGTGTTTGGTCGATTGAGTTATATACTTTACTGTGTTTGGTCGCTTGAGTTGTATACTTTACTGTGTTTGGTCTATTGAGTTGTATACTTTACTGTGTTTGGTCAATTGAGTTATATACTTTACTGTGTTTGGTCGATTGAGTTATATACTTTACTGTGTTTGGTCGATTGAGTTGTATACTTTACTGTGTTTGGTTGATTGAGTTATATACTTTACTGTGTTTGGTCGATTGAGTTATATACTTTACTGTGTTTGGTCGATTTACAATGCTGGTAGCTCTTATACTGATTTAATATTTTACTTGAAGTAATCCAAGTTTGTTTTCTCTCTTCTATAAAATTCCACGATCCGACAAATACTATCATGAACCATAAACTATGTGTACAAAGTGCCCTCAATTTGGCATACTAAGGCATGGGCCTAATGATGAAAATGTAAATATTGAATGAATATTAATCTTACGTTATCAATTATATATATAAAACCACCCTAGTTATAAGTGTCATATATAAACAGACTCTAAGTCTGGTCCAATACCCTGGTGAGTGTTGTTAGTAAGTAAATGTCAGCTCAAAGTTCACAAAACTTGTAGTTGACATTGTGTAAATATATCTTTATTGCTTAATATAAGAGGAGAAGATAAGGTGACTAGGTTATAAAGTAGTCAGCTGAAAAAGATTAGCCAATCAGCGACAAGCAGATTTGATATAGTGGCTGATAATATTTACCTGGGACATCGATCGAACAAGTCACCCTCGGTACGTTTATTTTATGGAAAAACCGTAAATTGGTACCAGGTACAAGGCACGGATCCGGAAACTGGACGGGGGGGGGGGGGGGTTACATGTAGTTATTTGCCAAACCTTCCGTGTAGACCAAAATATAGACCTATTCTATATTTTTTTCCTTCACACAGTTAACTTGAAATTACTATAAAATCGATCAGTATTTGTCTCTAAACATGCTAGAGAAGTCGAATAATGGTCACTCATGACGATTATGCATTGCTCTGCTACCCTAACATCATTCCCCTATTTTGACACATTATATCGTCTCTTTAGCCATGATTATCTTGACAAGCTTTGAGTACTTTTTTGAAAACAGTTATTGACTTTAAACTATTGACATGCTTCCGTTCATTAAATCCTGTTCAGATTTAAAGAGAAAAGAGCAAACAGTTTTGGAGGCTGGAACTGGACTGATCTGCTTTACAAATCTAAAAGTGTGTCTAGCTTGATCAATTGTAATTATATTTTTAATATGATGTAAATATTCCGTTCTATAGTCCCATTGTAAAATGTACATCATGAGTCATTGTTACACGTCATTATTGATATCATATTAATGCCATATGTATTTCATAAAGTTATTAATTGTAACATATTGACACGAGCAACGTCACTCATACATAAATCTTGTATAAACATGACTGATAGCTGTGATCTGTTGATGCAAAATGGTGGAACAAACTCTCGGTGTCCCTGGGAGTCCCTGGATACTGGGGGTCCCTGTGTATTGGTGTCCCGGTTCAATGGACTGCCTGGCCCGCCTCAATATACGCCTCTGCTTCGGTATAGAAGTTCACCAGGCGTGTTCGTATGCTTGTGAGCGTTGTGCTTATACGCCGTCGTATTATTTAAATGCAGAGTTTTGTAAACAGTACAGATAACGCACGTTATGACCAACAGTCTGAACTCTAATAGGACTTCTACGACAGCATCCTCGGGTAGAACACTGCAGAGGCACATTGAAATCAAATGGTATATTGGTCCTATTTATTTTAAAAGAACCCCCACCGTTTTCTAAAATGTATAACATATACAAGGGATATGATGAAATATGAACACATGCAGT
>JAIPMN010031103.1:13824-30188 GCA_020650975.1 Apostichopus californicus
CCCCCTCCCCCATGGTCATAATTAAAACTCCTGAACACGGCTCCTGCAGGTTTATTAGAATTTTTTGAGTAAAACAGACAATAGCAGTTTGGTGAATAACACCCCCCACTGCATCTGCTTCATGTATTACCAAAATGAAACACACTGAAAGCCTTTAAAAAATGTACTCCTTCACTGGAACAATCCCCCCCCCCCAGTCCCCAACACCAAAGGATAATGAGCTCCCCCTCCACAACTTTTTGTCGCAGCACTGATTTTAAGTTTTAACGAAGGCATGGTTTTATTTTTTAGAATATCGTTTTAGTTATGGCGCTATATAAATGCCTTATTATTATTATTATATATTATGGTGCCGCCATAGCTGGCAGATTCCAAACCACTGCAATTGGCCTAATTCCTACCCTCCCATCCTAATTGTAAACACGTGGGTGCGGTGGGGGGGGGGGCCTGCCCAGGTTCTCCACACTTACTTTATGCACTTCAAATACCAAATAAGGCAAAATTAACCCACTCAGATGTAAGGGACAAAGAGAAATGTTTACATTACCGAAGCAGTGAGAGTTGTATTTAGATAGAACAAACCACAGGAACATACACACATTGCACCAGCTATGTTACATTGCCCCAAGGACTCTTTATTATACCATATCTATGCAATCACTAAAACCACACTTAAAGCTGTTTTCTTTTCCTGGAAAAAACAAGATGCGTTTGTTGTCATCCTGTTAAATGAGGTCAATCTGAAAATTGCAAAACAGTTTTGATTTTTCCTTTTTGGTCATTCATAATTTTTATATTTTCCATGGCCTCAGGGTTCCGCATACTACTCCTATCGATTATTAGACAGACGTTATAAAGAAACAGAGAGGCTATTTAGCCAAGTTTACAATAGACACAAACTGTAAACTGTCAAAAGTCGATATGATGTTGCACTCTATTTCCTCCAATGAATGAAAACTCTATGACAGAGAAATATTTATTCAAACAACAAACATGTAAAACTGTATTTTTACAGTGTAACTCATTGTTGCTTTCATTATTTGCAGTATAGAGTCTTGTCGTTAATTTCTACACTATTGTAAGTCTAATTTATTTAGTACCCCCCCAACAAAGGCTGAGAGGAGGGGGATATGGGGTGGTGGGAGGTGGAGGTGGAGAAAACGACGATGACCAAGAGTCAGTAGTTTTTAAAGTGTTGTCTGTGGCACCACTATGCCTGTGTGAATATCATTACTTTGAATGTTTGGGGGGGGGGGCTATGCCCTCTCTCCACATTCCCCCTCCCACCACCATGTTGGGGCCCCTGCTAATAACTGGCCAAATGCTAGATGCTAGCTGGATTTTAAACTGATTATGGTTACTGCATGAATCGGCTGTAAGTTCTATCATCAAACTGTAACCCTGTTAAGTAAAGACATGATCATTACTTTTATCACAATTGTAATTTTTTTTTCTTTGGGGGGGGGGTGTTCTTTTCATACATTTCACAAGCAGAAACATGTCATTGACCGACAGAAATTTTATCTCCCACCTGCAGTCCTGCTGTCCTTCATTACAAATTGTAACCGCGATAAAACCTCCAATCTTGCCATTTTAAGATCATCATAAAATGGACTAACAACTGAAAATAAGAAACCTTAAGAATTCATCTGTTATGTATATTTTCTCCAGTTTTGATTAGAAAATTAAAAAATACAACCAAAACTTTGAAAACTGAGCATTCAAAACAATCTCACGTTGCTAAAAACATCCACTGTAACTAAATCCGACAAGGTCATAAAACCAAAAGAGATCTAGAAAATATCAAAATTACGGCATATTACTCCGATCAGATATTTTTCAGATATGGTAAATAGAAACAAAGAACTTAATATCTAAGTATCAATTCCACAGCCTCCATTAGCCAAGCAAGTCGTTACATAGTCTTGAGCAGTAATGATGTTCCATTTGCATCCAGGGTCATTCACTTCAACAACTATATAAATTAGTCATAGCTTTGAATTAACAACTGCAGGACACACAAAGCTACATAATAGAAATACTCTGCCATCAAGAAAGATTATGGTCAAACAGTGCTTACCAGGTTACAGATGATGAATCACCGAGATGATGGCGCTATTCCACTAACAGACTTGGAGAATTATTTTTTGGGTCCTATGTACAGATTTACACAACGATTGCAAACATTACTTGAATCACACGTTATATATTTGTATTCTGTTGCTATAAGTCTCAACTGAAAACTCACCTTTTTTGTCTTGTATTTGAATGAAATTTCTCATTGTCTTAATCTTTGTTTATGCATTTTACTTGCATTTTAATATTTTTTTTTGCTTCTTTTATAATGTTTCTCTATTTTGGTGTCGAGTGCTCTGAGGTATTTTTTTTACGTAAAGCACTATAAACATTTTTTTATTTTTTTATTATTTAAATTATTCTTAATAAATATAAAAGTTTAAATATTGACCCACATTTTTACTTTTAACATAATCAGGGGGCTAGTCAGGGTATTCAATGCAGTCAGAGCAACTGCCTTTCTGACAATAAAGTGTGAGGAACGTAGAATGAAAAGGTTAGTAAAGCTTTAACAAAAAGCAGAGGAATAGAAAATTTGAGGGTGCTAAGTAAGGGCTTTATGGTTACACTTTGCTCTTTTGAATTTTTGAAACTTAGCAAAGATAAACAATGTAGAGAGAAGAAGCTTTCAGTAAAGGAACCCTGGTCAGGCTCATTCTCCAAAGAAAAATGTAAACCACTGGGGGGGGAGGTGGGGGAATACCAGTAGCCAGGTATTCTGAGTTGGAGAGGAACCGAAAATTTGAGGAGGGGCACTATACTCGCATTTTGTACCTTGTGAAGGTTTGGAACACATGATGGTGTCATAGATTGGTGGGTGGAAAGGAGCAATAGTCTGTATATCGGTGAATTCCCCCTCCTCCCCCCCACCTCCCCCCTCTGCCCCCATAGGATAGGAATGAGGTATGAGTGGGGCTTGGATGAGCTGTATAGTAGTTGAAGGAAAAGGAGAAATTGCCAAGTAGAAAACAGAAAATAAAATTCTGCCGAACGTTGATTTCTCCTCATCGTGCTAAGCTGTAGGATCAAACTTCTTCAAGGAATCTTTCAAATTGATCAAAGGCATACGACAGAAAAGATTGTACTCACAGCTTCCTCTAGAGAGGCCTTACTGCAGAAGTGACACGTAAGGTTCGTCAAATTGGTCACAAAGGAGGACAGAACATCTCCCGGAAGCGAAACAAAGATACCAGTCGGGTGAGTGTTGATAAGATTATTAAAAATTCCAGAAAGACCCAAGGCTTCGTGATCTTGAATTTCTCCGCTGTGAATAAATGAACGAAGGAAAGGGTGAATTTACAGAAGGATATTTGCCTCAAAACAGAGGAGGGGCTTCACCGACAATGCTAATTATATATTCAGTGACAACAGTTATTACTTGATTGTTGTTACAGTTTGCTGAAATAGGATACTCAGAGTATTGAAATAGACAAAACTCAAGAACTTATGTGGTAGAGATGTTTATGTCAAACGAGATCCCTGCATTTGTTCAATATGTGATGTCATAGTGCCAACAAAAGCTGACTCATTTTCTTACTATTTGTATTTTTGTACATATTTCATATTTCATGTTAAAAGCAAATATTGTTGTTATTCTAATCTATGACAATATCTGCTAATATTTTGAAGGCTATTTAAACAAAAAATCAGATTTTCTTTTAAATCATCTTAAATGTTCAGTCACAACATTCCCAGATAAAATTCAAATAAAATAAACAGATTAATCATAAAAGAAGAAAAAATATGAAAAAATGTTAATATTTCCAGCACTGCTGAAATAACTCACTGATGTAACATTTATAATCACACCTCTCTTTGAACAAAAACTCTCTTCCCCTTTGGATCCAAGCCTACTCGGTGATCCTTACTCAGGTGTTTCTCTCCAACTATCCAACTCAAGGAATGCACACATTGAACAATTTGCACTAAAATACATACCTAAGACAAAGCCTTGACACATCATAAAATGAAGATGTAAAAGAATATATTACCAAACAAAGCCACCAATAAAAGAGTAGTGCTTTAATAAAATATCAACAACAATTTTTATAACAAAGGAAACAGACATACAAACAAAGAAACAAATATTCAAACATGAACAATGTGACAATAATAACAAAGAGGTGCTTCGGTATGTTTACCTGTTCAGAGTATGAAGCACACATTGAATAAAGTGATGTAAATACTCCACTTGAGCTGGGTTCCCTGTGAAGATGTTACCGCGTAGAGTTGCTAACTGAGACAGACACAGAATGACATGGTGGCATAAATCATGACGATGCCGCACTCTAATGTGAATCTGTTAAAGACAAAAAAAACATAATCATCATGGTGTAAAACAATCTACAAGCAATAACTTGATGTTTTAGTGAAATACCAGACACCCCAAATCAAATTATGAGTTGTTAGCCAAAAGTGGTTCACAAAGAAATTTTAGGTGGGGTAACATGATTTTTTCATGTTGAAAGCTTTATATATAAAGTTTTTGGAGCATGCCAACTGAGATTGGTAAAGTTATTATCTTTAACATCGACTTCAGAATAGAAGCTAGCTTTCGTGCGTTTCTGAGAATCGATTCTGAGGAGTGTTGGTCTGGTGGGCCGTGGCTGAGTCATCATAAGATCCTGGGTAGTGGGCCTAAAACTTTGTGGACCACAAATCTAAATGATCATAAATCTGAATGACCCATAGTTTGCATGTCACCTCACATTCAAGTTATAATTTCTGTACATTTTTAATATTTGTGATATGTCTGACTTTTTCAAATAGGGTACTTTTAAAGGACTCCTGGATGGAAAAAAACAACATCTGTGGCTTGAAGTCATATCCTTCAAGACACTTATAACATGCTCCACAATATCATAAATATGATGAAATGTGAGGGGTGGGGTGGGGGAGTGGTGGTGGTATATCATCTGTCCAATTTAATCTTTCTAATAATAGAGACTTTTTCAATTAGGAAACTCTTGGATGATTCCCGGATGAAAAATCCACCTTAAATTTGCAGCTTGAAATCACATCCTCCAAAAACACAGATAAGATTACATGCTCCACAAAACATACACATGTGATGGAAATAGACGGGTGTGGTGGGGTGAGGGTGGGAAGGTGAAGGTGAAGGTGGGGGGAGGGAGTGGATGTAGTGATCTCTGGCAACAACAAGGCACAAGCTTGATCAAGCCAACTTCTCTATCACCTCAAAGTAAAACAGCTGAGCAATTACTAACGAATCTTCTACATCACAAACTATAAAATATCTACCAAGTAAATACACACAGCAATGCAAGGAGCACCAAAATTCTACGAAAAAAGTCTCTTGCAAAGACCATATTGTCGTCTCACTTGAACTTAAAGGAGGAAACTGTTCTCCGATAAACACTCCTGATGAACCATAGCCGGGGAAAATGTCCCTTACCTTGAAAAATAACTCGATGACTTGTTTGTCCAACAATATCCCTTTCCAACTTCTGTCTGGTTTTAAGGCTGGCGAATCCACGGACTCAAAATTTGATCTGACCGGTATAAACGGTGAAAAGTTACCCGTCAAGGTCTAAATAAACGTGTGGTCTTCTCTTTCACATTTAAAACTTACACAGATTAATAGACATGAAAAAGGTAGCCCTGCTTTCTGTAAAACTATTTATAAGCACTTGCTTCAACTTTAAGAGGCACTACAACAATGAGCGTGATGCGAGAGCAATTATCAGCTATATTTTTAGGTGGCTTTTAGCATGTACCGGCGAAGAGTTTATGATGCAGATAAGCAGTGTTAGGTATCTCTGTTATGAACTGAGAATAGCAGGGGTGGATTTGGAAATATCCAAGAACTGTAACTGTTGTAGGAAAATTTGATGACCACAGCAATTTTCTTTTTCCAGCAGGCAACTACCATTGTTCACCAAAAGCTAATTCAATAAATTGTTAATAATAACATCTCTCTATAGGCAAAAAAAAAATAGATATGCAGACAGAAAGAAACTCTGAGGAGCAATTATTAAGATTGGATATTATTAAGTAGACTCCAAATACTTTAATCTTTCCTTCATTCTGAAAATGCTGGTTAGATCTTCTAACACGATTCTTCGTTTAGACCTCATAACTAGGGTAACCATATTTGTTTTTGAAAAAGCAGGACACTGATCCGCGTCCTACATTGATCCGCGTCCTGTGGGAGGGGTCTAAGGGGAGGGGGTGCCCTAGCTCTCACCTTTGGAAATTTTTTCGTTTTTCAAAGGTGCCTAGATGCAAAATGGTGCAATGAGAAACTGCACCGTACCCGGACGTACGTGTACGTTCATCTCAGCCGCCGATGTTCAATCACAGATTCACAACACTTCATACTTTGGATTGGCGCGCATGATACTCTGCCTAAAACTGACATTACATTGGATAGGGCAATACTCATAATTACGGTGTGTTCACGCTATTGACTCAAACTACTATACTTTGTGAGGAAAGTGATGTGTGTCTCATGTGTGTATATGGTAGGTAGCAGACAACGCGAGTACGCATTTATTGCGTATAAATTTAGTTGGAAATCATTTGCTCGTGACTCGTGAGGCTAAGTTAGGGAAAACCTGTCAATTCCTGTGTGAAATTCATGAAATCCGGATATTATTGCCAAATTGGAAAATCCACCCGGACGCCCGCGTAAGTCACGAAAAACCGGACATGTCCGGGAAAAACCGGACGTCTGGTAAGCCTACTCATAACCAATTAAGCAAACAGAGAGACAAAGAAAAGAGAAAACATCTGCTTAAAGAAAATTTAAAATAAAGAAAATTTAAACGAAGCTTACTGAGATTTACTTAAAGCCTTAGTTCTGAACCTCTTTCTTCCACACAGACACCCTGGCATATTTTCATGGGTGAAAAGGACCACAAACAACCTAGGCCCGACCATGGTTGCAGTTAGGGTTAGGAAAATTTGGCATTTCTTTGCACGAGATGACATCATGACATGCTTATTTTGACTGTCTTCACAGCGTATATAAGTCACACCTTATGGACCACAATTTGTCCCATTGACCCCTTTGCCCTCACAGAACCCCCACCCTCCCCCCCCCCCCCAAAGAAAAGAATTGTCAAAGACCAGCACACCCAGGTAGAGTAATATGGTTATCTTCCTAAAGACATATAATCGACATGTATTTAAAGGATATGTCTTGCTAAAGAAAAGTCCCAACTCAAGACTTGCTCTGAGATGGCTAATATACGACCCAAGAGAGTTGAGGCCTCTCTGGACATCTGATCGGGAGAAGACACTAACTGGTGAAGTACTTGGAGCGCAAACTGGAAGACTTGCTTCAAGTCATTGTTCTGTTGAAAAAGAGAACCAAGAAAGCTGGCTAAATTATTTATTTATGAAACCAAAAAGAAAAAATTTTAATTTTAAAGTTCCATCTGAAGAAAGTTATTTGTCTATGGGACTTTTTGTTGTTGTTTTATCAAGAGACAGCCACCACAAACTATGTTTAATTTACTGCATTAGTGTTACAAAGAACAGTTTTAAGACCAAAAGAATTAAAAAAAAAAAAAAACAGAAGTCTGTAAAGTGCCTACAGCATTGTCATCTCTAATGCATCCAGGCCAAACCTTACTTAAGTCTCGGTTTTCAATTAATTAAACTTGGTAACAAAATTTGATTTATCATTGAAAAAGGATTTTAACAGACAAACGTCTCGATTTGTTGAATTGCTGTTATCAAGTAAAGTAATTTAAGTGAGCAATGAAATCGACTGATCAGGCTGTTGTGCAGCTTATGCTAGCATCGAAACATAAAATATTCTGTCATCAAAAGATATGAGTATAACTTCTTCTATTAGGTATCTATAATAGTGCAGTACAACAGAAATTTGAAACTTCAAGAAAGTGTGCTATCTTTAAACAAATACTTACAGTTAGGCCTATGCAGAAAATGTACTACTTGTGAACCAGTACTAACAGTAAGAATATGCTATAATGTGCTACTTCTGAACTAGTAGTAACAGTAAGCCTATGCTGAAATGTGCTACTTCTCAACTAGTACTAACATTTAGCCTAAGCTGAAATGCGCTACTTCTCAACTAGTACTAACATTTAGCCTAAGCTCAAATACTTCAGCCTTAGCTGAAATGCGCTACTTCTCAACTAGTACTAACATTTAGCCTAAGCTCAAATACTTCAGCCTTAGCTGAAATGTGCTACTTCTCAACTAGTACTAACATTTAGCCTAAGCTCAAATACTTCAGCCTAAGCTGAAATGCCCTACTCTGCAACAAGAACTAACAGTCAACCTAAGCTGATGACACTTTCAGGGCAGATTTTCCTAACTCCTAACCTAATATTGAAACTAAAACAGTAAAGCTGGTAGTAATTCCAATGCCTTTTTTTTCTCACCTCAAATTTCTTCTTACATTCATTATGAAAATTCCATGAAAGTCCTATAGCAGATGTCTTTGCATTGCCAGAGTATTCATTTAGAAGTGCTGTCAGCATAGAGCACGCTATCATTTGCTGTGAACAAAAAAGAAATAATAATATTAGAGCCATCCATGGAGTTTCAGATCTCATCATCTCCTCCACGACAGAAGAGATTGCTGGGTTACTTCTGAATGCATCTGGTTGCCATCTTTGCTAATAGGCTGGAATCCAGTTTTTTAACATATAGTTTAGTTTCAAGTTAAGAAGAAAACCATATTTACCTAACTATTAATTGTTGTCTCATGCAAGGTATCAAGTTTGGGCCAATTTCACTTCTTAACCTACATTGTCCTTTCGTCCTAACCCTCAACATCCAGAAAGGAATATTCCAGTATTAATCTCATCATTCTCTACATATCGTGTGGTTTGATGGCTTTTCCTACATGCTGACAAGCAGAAAATGGCTAAAACCAATTTTTAGGTGAATTTTAAGCTATGTCATTAATCACGCAGGAATGAATTTACATGGTCAGGCACCTACCCACCAAGTTTGAACTTCATTGAACTTACGGTCTCGGAGGAGTTTGCAACACACTTCTTTTGCTCACTCACTCACTCACACACACACTTCCTCACATTTCTTTAATTTTAATATGCTGAAAGCTTTCCAAACATTGCCCACTCCTTACCCAACGCCTTTTCGTCCCCCACACCCCCTCCCCTTCCTCCTGCTGTCCAATTTCAAAGAAATATGTCTTTTAACAAATGAACTGAGTAGACTAGCCAACTGGTATGACAAATTAACAAAGCAATATTGGATACAACTTTTGATATTCTGAAAGCTTTCCAATTATTTTAACTGTCAATATATGGCTTTGTCCAGTGATTGAAGTTGTCATCAACTACTGTGTTTATTTAATGAAATACCAAATTAACATATTGGTAACGACACAAAGTTTAAGATAATGAACTACGTCCTATATGTATTGGAAAACAGTTATACCAAGTTGATTATAATTTTTTTTCATTTGCCACAGCCATGAACTAACCATCTGCGTGTTTCCACTAGCAATCAACTGAGACACATCTTGGAATAAGGCCTCTCTTCCTGAAGACTTTGTGTCCAATGTTCCTCTCTTGTAAATGACTGCTACTGTTTGAAGCATCTGCTCTCTGACATAGTTTGATAACCTGCAAAACAGGAATAGGACAGCGCATACATAAAATACTGCAAAAAGCAATAACAGGGAATCATGGTATGTTAAACTAGCTGATAAAAAACAAGGTTAAAAATTTAAAAAAAAACCTTCCCAGTTACTCTTCCATTGTTAAATTAATGTTATTTTCATTTAATTAAAAAATTACTTTAAAAAGGCAATTGCAGATGGCATCACATATAACAAGGCAAAACAGATATTTCAATAAACAAAAGGAATTTCAGTATTTATATCTGAGCAATGAAAAGAGCTTTGAGGCAGGGAATTGACCAAGAAAATCCCTCAAACAACTTGTTTCCTTTTCAATGGAACTTAATTTACAAAATAGGTATTATTGATAAAAGGTTGGTCCAACAAAGTTTGGTCTTTCAGACTGCATCCACTGCTATAGGAAGTGGCACAATAAAAAAAAAGTAAACTGAAGCTGTCCACTTTTTCTCAAGTTTGTATATTTTCAATCAAAGCAAGAGAAAAGCAATTTGTCAAATATAAATTACATCTGTTAACTGCTCGGTACATTACCCAATATTCTGTGTGACATATTTCATGAGAAAGGTACGCATGTGGTTGATCTGTTCTGGACTGAGAAGGGTCCATTCTCTAATCATAGCTTCCTTCACCGTTGAAGCAACCTGAAAAAGCACATAATCAGATTTGCTGTTCTCTGTAATTGGAGCAGAAAAGGTAAAAAAAAAGAAGATTAAATGCAACAACAACACACAAAAGACAAAGACAGCTATTTTCATTAAATATTACAGGTATCTATTAAAGCTTAATTAAATTGCTTTTCAGTGAATGTCAGATGATCTGAGAGTTTCAAATTTAATTGTGTGACAAGATATTTATTTATCTCAGACTGAGAAAAATAAATATCTTGTCACACAATTTGTAGGGTTAGCTCTGCACTGGGCATGTCTGCATGATCGGTTTGTATGTCAGTTTACATATGTAGATCAGGTGGACATAGTACTGTGTTCAATTCATTCCTCCTATCAATGGTACTATATTGTTATCATGCTTAAATGTTATGTAAATAGCTAGACCAGTGGTCTAGTTAGTATGGTAGAATAAAGAAGTAAGTCAGAGCTTCATTGACCCTCAGAGTGTGCACATGTTCATATTCCATGTTTTGAGTTTGAAGTATTTCACTTCCAATGCCCTCGGATTCTACAAAATAAATTTGACAATTGACGTTGACCTACGTGTCGTCCAGGGCAAGGGAAGAAATTATCGCACCAGATATCCGTTTGTATGAATTAAGGACATTTCCATTTCATGGTACATGGACATCTGATTCTACACAACCTTTATTGTTACAGTCACCTTTGCAAAGTGGCTATTCGCCAAATAACAATGTATGCCACTATTTGTCCTGCAGTTAATTAACCGATCAGAGAGCAGAACTTAGGTGTATAGTAATACAATTTCCCACACTTATCGGTGAAGTGCCAAGCAATAAGGTTTCAATGTGATCTATATTCAAATTACATTCTTTGAAGTCATAGGGTGAATAACAGTCCTTCAATGAACTTCCACAATGTTCTATCCAACACAACACTTTACAACTTTGGGGAGAAATAAGAAAATATAAACAACATCCACAATTCAAAACATTACAGAGATGAGAATCTAAGTGCAATTTCAATATCGTCCTATCTCCCCATATCATTTTCACCTGGCTGCCAGGTAAATGGTCACAACATTACATTTAACTACATTATAATAGAACATGTGACTTTCAACATGTGATTCCATCTTTGTCAAGCTGTCGTGGGAATAAGGAAATGTGTCCTGTTATTAACTCAGCGGTGCCAGGCAAATAGGCGTGACTTTTGTAAACATGTGTAAAAGTAAGTAGGCTGAATGACAGTGGCTGAATGACAAATAACAGACAATACAAGGGACAAAGTGCAAGCACAGAATACATATAGGTTTATGAGCAAGGTGAACACAAAAGAGATTGAAGTAAGAGGATTAGTAGACAAAGGGTGGAGAGAAGAAAGAAACCAACAATGTAAATATAAGTTTGTGTTATATTTTGTTTACTTTTTGTAAACTTTACTTTGTAAACATCATGATAAACGTTAGAGCTCTATGGTAACTTCCACTGAAGTTCACTAGGCATGGTTTACTCACCTAACATAAACTGGCATGCTTCAAATGGTGACTTTGATCTTCTAAAGGTTAGTATGACATTCTCAGCAGCTTGGCGTTGACTTTGACTGACAACTGATGGTGGTGCCTGCGATAAAATGAAAAACTGTTTTCTATCTTCTTGGTAGTGGCACTTGCTCGGACCGAGAACTGAACTTTACATAGTTGTGAGTATAGAGTGACATATTATGTAAGCCTAAATATTAAGTTAAGACGATTTAGCAATATATCCTACGTATCTGGCCTTAACTAAACATAGCCCGGGTCTAGTTTCACGACAATCACCGGTCACAATCACAACACGTTTAACAATTAATACTGACCGCAGAAAACCCTCAGTATATCTCTCATTGAACTTAAAAGTACGTAACGACATCTGGATGTTGACTTTCATTCTAAGATGACAAACCATACCATTATAAGTTGAGCAGCTTGCTCCAATTCCCGTAAAACTTCAGCCATTTCGTCGAACCGAGTCACCGTGGTCAGGATGAATAAAAAAAGGCGGAGTTAACATTCACGTTTCCATTGCATTCGACACAACATTCAGAGTAGCAAACTTACATGGCAAGCCGTTTCAGCATTTATTGGTTTCTAAGAGTAACAGCTAAATCTATCCATCCATGCTCATATTGACACGGTCAGTAATAAAAGAGACTATATACGTAAGGGAATGTATCAATATGTGTTCTTAATTCCTTGTTATTTATTACATTTAGTTACTGTTTGACTTTTTCTTTTGACTACATGAAGTAACTACAAGGTATAATTGCAAAATTCCAGAGTTTGTGAAGAGAAGAAAATTATTCAATTCAAAGTGTAATAGCTTGTTTCACTATTGAAATACGAGTACGAAATTTCGCATTAGCTCCTATACTGCTATTGAATGTGTACCGAAAAAGGGTACATATCCACATGGTCGAGTACGCGTACAGAGATGGATATGCTAGAGTACGAGTAGACAGACTAACTATACAAGTCTGTAATACACATGGGCGCAGATCAGTCTTGGATAATGGTGGGGTCGCGTGTCTGTTCTCTGATACTATCTAAATAAAATTGGCAAATATACCTCCCAGATCGCCGGAAATAACACTTCCCAGACCCAATGATGCTCCCAAACCTCCCTTAAGTTTTAGATCTCATGGCTTAGAAATTTAGTTTGGGGAAATACATGGGCGTCTGCAGAAAAAAATCAGGGGACAAATAATCCAAGTAGACTTTTGTATACGATGGGTTTGGGGTCCTCTCCCAGAAAACAATTATAGACTGCCGCAAATGCGATTTCTGTCCTATATTTAACAACTTTGGATAAATATAATAAAATGAAAACTGTTGCATGTCATGTGCACAATGCTGGATCAAACTGCGCCAAAGTTCAACACACGGGAATTTGAAATGCAGCGTTTGGTCAAGACAAATTTGTGGGGACACGGTATATCATGCCCCCACCACTGAAAAAAAGTTGGTGGGGACGCGTCCCGCTGTCCCCACCAGGATCTGCGCCCATGGTCATGCATCATGTACCAATGACTGCAGATGAATGATGCCTAGAGGTCATGTGTTGGTAAGGCATGATCAAAGGATTTCAACAAACTTGATTAAAATTGTGAAGGTTCCTTTATAAAATCAGTACAAAAAAATGGAAAAGAAATACCCTTTTTTATCATTGTGTTATTTCTTGTGCATTGCAATTTTCCAAATAAAAATCATCTTCTATTTCAAGAACGAACGAGCTATGCAGACGAGACTTAAATATCTAGTTCTTGTTTGTTTTACTTCAAACCACACAAACTGTTACTCCTCTCAACGCTCAGACTGACTTAACGTATACAGTATTAAAGGTTAATTAGCCTGCATAATAACAACAAATTCATCAATTGTTGGGCAAGTCGGTTGTGAGCAGAAAAAAAAGTTCTGCACGCGCCTAACACGCGAAAACCCTCATACGTAGACTACGTGTATATCTCTCACTGGGTTTCCATATATACCGTAGTATATGTTGTGTCATGTTGCGGGCATTAAAGACTCGCCCCAACATTCCGTTGCTTGCAAGTGAAGTTTTCTTCTTATCGCTACAAAATGCAGACAGGAATGAAACGTGACACTGTTACCTTTTATATAGACCTGAGTTGTCCATCGCTGCTATGTACACTGTGTTGTGGGTATTGACCGTAGCTGTATGTATTGACTGTATACTAGTGTCTAATTACCGACGGTAGCAAGCTGTGTGTATTTTCTGGGATCGATGGTGGTGTCTAACACTTCTGTTACACCTCATTCGAAACTAGGTCAGATTACCGGCATGAGACGTTTCTTTGTGCGCGAGTCTTCACACCCTTTAACGGGAGAGTAGGTGTGATAACATAAGGCACAGCGGCAACGTTATCATCAAATAACGTCTTGTAAACGAGTAACAAATAACCGAGCACCGACCAGCTGACTCGACTAAGCGATTCTACAGTGATTGCGATAATCATGTAAATTGCAGTATGTTTTGACTGATACTTTCAACGTTGTGTAAATATGTTATTATGAAACTGAATGAAACACCGAACACAGTTTTATTGAAGATAATATTGATTTAAAAATTCATAAATTTATTTACACATGTTATTACAATAAAAGGCACGTCTACCATTCACCATTCCAAGCCCGGTATCAAGCCTGTTTTATATCAGTAGTAATACAAATGGAAATTGTGACCCGAAAGTTTAAGTGATGAAATCGAACCCACATGGTAACGTCGTTTGGATAGAAAGGAAATACAAAACTGAAGGTTGAATAATTTTGGTAACTACAAATTATATTTGGAAAAGAATTCTGCTGGTTAAAATTCTTGCAAACTGCCAACAACGTGTATACTCTAGGGTATCAGCCCCATCAAATCATATTTAATATGTGTAATGGACAAAGCCCCCCCCCCCTATATCACTACATAAAACAGCTATAAGGTGTATGCCCGTGCGGCAGGTGGAGGTCCTTTATATTATGAGACCCGCCACAATCTACTAGAAATGACGTCATGAACAGAGCCGTTGGTGATTGAGCCACTATGATCAAACTTGGCGACATTTATTTTATCAAGCATAAGCATGTATACTCAACCACTGAATAAAAAATATTTCAGGTATTTAAAAAACGTAAACGTAAACTAAAACATCATGGAATGAAAATAACCCTTGTCGTAGTCGGATATATGATACCCGACGACAGGGGGGGGGGGGGTAGGTTCCTGATTTACTTCTGAGAATTTGGAATAGAACTTAACACGGCGACTGCACTAAAGACCGTGTTTACGTTACGGTACCTTATCACACACAGTTACTATCTATTTTAGAATAGCGCCAACTATTTTCTTCTGCTGCCCCAGAACCATATACTGTGTTAGAGATTCATAACATTTATAGATAAGGAAATAATTGCGCTTAAAGGCATTGAAGACTCGCCCCAAACCGCGTGCGGCTATCTGCAAAAGTTAACTTTCTGTTGCTTGCAAGTGACGTTTTGTTCGTGTCGCTACAAAATGCAGACAGTAATGAAACGTGATACCTTAATTGTTATCTTTAGCTGGACATGAGATGTCCATCGCTGTATCGTTTGTATACTGTGCTGTGGGTATTGACCGCAGCTGTATGTACTGACTGTATACACTATAGTGTCTAATTACCGACGGTAGCAAGCTGTGTGTGTATTGTTTTTTGGATCGATGGTGGTGTTTAACACTTCTGTTACACCTCATTCGAAACTAGGTCAAATTACCGGCATTAGACGTTTCTTTTTGCGCGAGTCTTCACACCCTTTAAATGTTTACAACCCTGTTATTTACCTTGCCATAAAGTTTAATAAAGGCATTTGCCTGAAGAACATTTCCATATCTTGTAGTTTTTGTAACGTATTAACCAACACAATTTGTCCTCATGAATAGTCTCACATCACAATTTGCATTTCAACTTCGCTTCATGAATAACCAAAGATCTATCAATATCCGAGAGTCTGGAACACCCTGCAAAGAAAAAGCAAAACTCTTAAATTTCATGAAACAAATATCATCATAAAATGAAAGCTGAGACTCAGGAGTAGGAGACCCACATAAGGAGGCATCCGCCCCCCCCTTCCCTCACCGCACGCACACATGCACACACCAGCCCACATACCATGTGACTGCTTTCTCCTGCAAAAGAAGTGAAGTTGGGCCAAAAGTAATTTCTATCGAACTATATGCTCATTTGCACTTTCTAATCCTTGCACCCCCTATTCAACCACTTACTTAGCTAATTTAGTTCTTTGTTTGCTCATACAAAGCAGAGTTAATGCACTACACATCAGTGGCGTAGGAAGGTAATTTTGAGTGGGGGGGCTGAAGACTGATGGCCGGCCTGGGGAGGGGTCTAAGGGAAATTTTTGGCATTTCCAGGTGGCCTCAGATGCAATTTGGTGCAATATAGCACACTTTAACACCCACTCCATTTTGTAAATAATTTTGCATTTTCACCTGGCCTTAGATGCAATTTGG
>JAIPMN010031108.1:8972-19457 GCA_020650975.1 Apostichopus californicus
TTTTTTTTTTTTTTTTTTTTTTTTTGGGCCAATTTTTTTTTGGTACCCAATGATATCTACAGAGCTTTAGTTGAAAAAACGTCTTAAACTTGTTCAGTTTCAGAGAATATTTTGTACCCAATTTTTTTTTTTGGGGGGCCAATATTTTTTTGGTACCCAATGATATCTACAGAGCTTTAGTTGAAAAATCGTCTTAAACTTGTTCAGTTTCAGAGAATATTTTGTACCCAATTTTTTTTTTTTGGGGGGCCAATATTTTTTTGGTACCCAATGATATCTACAGATCTTTAGTTGAAAAAACGTCTTAAACTTGTTCAGTTTCAGAGAATATTTTGTACCCAATGTATTTTTTTTGGCCATTTTATGTGACTCTTGATCATTGTGCCTTCTTCACACCTATAAATTGACAATAAATTGAAACAAATCATGCCAGACCCAACACACCCTTTGTTTCAGCACTATAATTACAACCGCTCTGGACTGCGTTTATGCCCACCACGTACACTTAGGGGCCGCTACAGATACTCATTTGTGCCTAACTCTATCCATATATTTAATTCACAAGTGAGAAGATAAGTTTCTTATTTGTAGGACTTGCTGTATATATGTTTGTATTCCTGTATGTGTATCACATTCTATTGATACTTTTACTATTGCTTTTCTTTTTTTCTTTTCTTTTTTCGTTTACGACCTGTGTAAGCCAAATTTCCGATTGTGGACAATAAATTCAAATTCAAATTCTTCTTTATACAGCCATTGAATTATCCCTGCAAGAAGAGAAACAGAAGACCACCAGTCTATACCCGTCTGTGGACCCCTCGCCCGTGTACGCCACCGTGGGATCCCACTCCGCCAAGAAAGAACCCAGGAAGGTCAAAGCCCTCTACGACTTTGAAGCCGCGGAGGACAATGAACTGACATTCAAAGCGGGAGAGTTACTCAGCGTCTTAGACGACAGGTAGGATCGACTACGGTCTTTGCTCAGTTTTGTCGTGTTTGTTGACATCTGGGCAGTAAACGAAATGATTGCAAGTTGAATATATATTTTGCAATTTCTTTTGATTAAGTTAATGAGTTTTAAGTTTTGGAAAACAGGTTGAGTGGAAGACCGGGTAGGGCTTTACATGATATTTATTTTGTTTTCTGTATGGCTGGGTCTTCAACGAATTGGTTTCAAGTTACAGCAAAACCTGGGCGTTTTGGTAATGGTGAATTTAAGCTTGTGGTTTGAAAGGCCAATTCAGAGGGAAGGGGGTTTGGGTGGGGGAAGAGTTTCAATAACCTTGAATTATCACAGCCAGATGCACAGATAATATTTCATAAAATGAACACAGAGTAGCATTAAGGAAATATGGATAATAATAATAATAATATTATAATAATGGTGTTTTTTAATGGGCGCATATCCACCAGGAAGGGTGCGCGAGGGCGGGGATAGGTTAAAATGGTATACCTATTTCAAGAGATGTAAATTAATGTCTCCTGAAACACATCCTCATATTGATTTTAAGTAGGGTGGTTCATAGGTGGTGTTTATCATTACACTTTTATTCTATAATACCATCTGCTCATATTAACTACTTCTTAACTATTTTGATATTCCCTCTTTCCTTTTGTAGCGATGTTAATTGGTGGAAAGGAGAGAACTTTCGAGGGGTTGGTCTGTTCCCTTCAAACTTTGTTACGGCAGATTTGACCGCAGAGACGGAGCCCGGTGAGTCCTTCTCTTCTGTAGCCTATCAACATTAAAAAGTTAAGGTTGCTTTTGTGGTTGTTACTCGGATCGCTGGGTCTTGCATGCCGGTTGTACAAACGGCAAAATTTGTTTTTTCCGAAAAATGGGTCAATTAAACAAAGAATAACCAATATGTACAGGGTAGGAGAGATATTGAAATGCTAATAGCACTGTATACTGTACTCTCGCACTCGTACTAGCAGTACAAACAGTTCCTGACTATTATTTGATAGAAACATGATGTTCATACTACTTGAACTGCCAGTAGGAGTGCTTTGAAGCAGGACATGCATATACAGTACAGCTGGGTGTGTACTATATATAGCATTGATCATGACAGATAATAATATTGTTTCATGAGTATTTGATGAGATCATTTGCTTCTACATGTTTTGAAATCATTGCATCCTGTGTGTCATTTCTTTGATTTCCAAACACCAAGTCTATTAGCAATACATTAGCCTATTAGCCTATACATAGGGTTACCATTTTTCTTTGAGCTGAAAGTGGGACTGATCTGGGGGAGCGGTCTAATGGGAGGGGGTGTCCCCCTCCCCTTTGATTTTGGGACCTACCTAGAAGCCAAATGGTGCTGATTTCACTAGTTTTGTTTGCCTAATATGTCGCCTATTTCAGAAATGTAATTCATGCTATTTCTGGTTTGCACCACATTTACTCCATGCGGACTGGTGATAAAATTAATACCATGGTTGCACAACTACATCATCATGAAAAATATCCAAAAATGAACAGCACAACTCAAACTCAGTTCAGTCATGAATATTTGTCCCCTCCACTAATCTGCTTGAGGAGTCCCGGATTCTTGAGTATGAGTGAAGAACATTGAACGTCCCACGTCAGTAACGATACTCAATTCTATCGCAACGACGCACATGGATTCGTATTCCCGCACACTACAGGGTTACCATACCGAGTCGTCGTCTGCTACAGCAGCTAACGAGCTGTTTATGTACACATAACTTGGCGATTGTGAGTCTGATCCGAAAAACTTGTACTGCGTATATTCGTTTCTGGGAAAATCGGGACAATTTGTCTTACCGCCGGGACGCTCACTTTTCCTTTCAAAAACGGGACAATCCCGATTAATCGGGACGGATGGTAACCCTACCTATACATATCTATATATTCACCTACACATGGTTTAAGGTAGGCACGTTGTTCACAGTCTCTTGCTCTGATTACTTTCTCGATTAGAATTGAAAGCGAGGGAGAAGAAGGTAACATTTGACGAGGAGGTTGAGGTGAAGGTGATAGAACCACCAGCAGTGGTGGAGGTCAGCGAAGAAATCCTGGACCAGTGTCTTGCCAAACTTCAAAATGCTGACCCCACAGAGGAGAGGCCTGACCCCCCTGACCTACTGGTATCTGAAGGTAAGACACACTCTTTCATGCTCCACACCCCCCCCCCACCCTAGTCCTCCATTCCCCTCACCCAGTTTACCCCCACCTCTTTCTCCAGTGGGTACATTCATTTATTATGTAACCAAACAGTTCAGCCAATGGCTCTCCCATTATGATTCAGCTAATACCAGTAACTGTTTTTGATCCCTTAGCTCGCTTAGATCCTTCCTCACAAGTGTTACATGTGAGTAATACCTGCTGGTAGTGTGAACGTGAGTGAAAAATCTATAAATACCCTACGAGTGTGATGGTAGTGAGCAGTATTGATCTCATGTCTGTTTCAAAATCTCCAAAAAATTGTTTTGTTAAAAGACTGAAGTGGTCTTGTTCATTTTTTCAATGTCAGTAATAGTCTTGTTATTTTGCAGAGTCACTGAGGTAACAACGAAAATAAATATATTTTTTGAGTGGAGATCTGACCATATATATTTTAAGAGTAACGTTGCAATGTTATTTTGTAAAACTTAGCACTATAAACCTACAAAAACTCATGTCAGTAAATGTAAATTGTTGGAAGTCCAGTCAAAAAAAGTTCTTTAAAAAAATTCATAAAATGCTCCAATATGAACATACTGTACTCGATGCTCGAATATTATCGTACATTCATATTATGACATCACTAGACTCGTGTAACCGGATGGCACCCCTCATCGATCAAGAGTTGGAAGGGATCGACAGAGACCTAGCGGATTACAGCGCCCTCAACAATAAACTCTTAGACGCCTTCTCAATGTACCATGGCTTAATGAAGGAGGCTCCAGTATATGGTTACTCACTTCAGACTGGGCACATGATGCAGCCACCCATGTACACTCAGCAAGGGATGCCTGCTGGTCCACCCATGGTAAGAGATTAGTAGTAGGTCCACCCATGGTAAGGGATTAGTAGTAGGTCCACCCATGGTAAGGGATTAGTAGTAGGTCCACCCATGGTAAGGGATTAGTAGTAGGTCCACCCATGGTAAGGGATAAGTAGTAGGTCCACCCATGGTAAGAGATTAGTAGTAGGTCCACCCATGGTAAGGGATTAGTAGTAGGTTCACCCATGGTAAGGTATTAGTAGTAGGTCCACCCATGGTAAGGGATTAGTAGTAGGTCCACCCATGGTAAGGGATTAGTAGTAGGTCCACCCATGGTAAGGGATTAGTAGTAGGTCCACCCATGGTAAGGTATTAGTAGTAGGTCCACCCATGGTAAGGGATTAGTAGTAGGTGACAAAGCATTGTTAATGTCATGTACATTAGAAAGGTACACAGGTTTGATATTAAGAGGATTGGCACAGCCCATGTACACTAAGTAGAGGGTGTTAGCACATACACCCAAGGGGCTGCTGGCAAGGAATGGTAACATGACAGGCCATTATGGTTGCTATTAGATTTAAGAAGTAGTCCTTTCCCTTCAAGGTCACACTGATATTGCTTATGATAAATGTATACGATAGGAAGTAATTAAGTGTTCAAACTTAGTGTAGCAGTTTTGAAGTCCCTGAGTTTTCATCTCTTATAAAATAATATCTTTATTTCTTCCTGTAAAAAAAAAAACTGCTATACATCTTTCGGCTTGTATAGCAATTTGACCATTTTGTAGAGCATTCGTGTCGGTGATACGGGATAAATTATTCCCTTTTACTCATTTTCTCTCTTTTCTTCTGGATATAGTATGCTGTTCCCCAGCAGCAGTTTCTTCCACCCGGTGGGCAAGCAGCGGGTGCCATGCCCGGTGTTCCCTATGCTGCCGGAGGGGCCATGCCACCAGGAATGACTCAAATACCGCCCTCCCAGGGCCACGGCAGCATCGATCCTGCTTCATTGTATTCATCCAGGTACGTAGATTGAAAGGGCAAGTGGCTGCTGGATGGGAAACATAGTAATGTGCAAATTGTATCATTGGGCCTAGCCTACCATACTTAAATATATGATGAAACCTAGCCTAGCCTTTAATTTACATATAAGAATTATGACCAGTTTTTTAATTGTATCAGAGCCTAGCCTACCATACTTTAATATATGAGGAAACCTAGCCTAGCCTTTAATTTGCATATAAAGAAGTATGACCAAATTTTTTTTTCTTTTACTGTCATGAACTGTGTTGGGGCTAACTAATGCTGGATTCATTGTGTTCATTTTTAACAGAATGATAACATGTTTGAACCTTAGCAACAGTAATGTCTCTTGAGTAGCAAATTGTATCATTGAGCCTAGCCTACCATACTTTAATATATGAGGAAACCTAGCCTAGCCTTTAATTTACATATAAGAATTATGACCAAAGTTTTTTTTTCTTTTACTGTCATGAACTGTGTTGGGGCTCACTAATGCTGGGATTAATTGTGTTCATTTTGAACAGAAAAGATAACATGTTTGAACCTTGTGCAAAACATCGCTCAAATTAACTTGTGCTGTGGATTTGTTGAAGCACTGGAGTATATGATATGCAATCTGGTACTAATGTAGGTGTAACCAAAAAACACATACAATCAATAACACGTACATTGTCAAAAGTCTTTTGACTTCTCCATGCTTATGTGAAATGAAATAAGACCATTTAAATTTTAAGAAAAATTAATTTTTAGTATCAAATCCCATTGAAAATTGACCAAAACCAACACAAAATGGAAGCTGCTTTTATTTTGCGGTTTAATTGCATCGCTAAGTGGCCTCTCTTTCTGCACAAACGATTTTCCAAATATAGTGAACATTTGCCCAGATCCGATCATTGATGGTGATTTCATGACACGTTTTACAACAAATATCCTTTTTTACTCTAAAATTCTTCAGCTCTTCTGGCACATTTTCGGTGACCCCTGGCGTCTCCGGCCCTCAGTCTAACTCCGGTGCAATGGTCAACACACAGACCCCCCTGCAGTACCATTCAACGTACAGCAATCAACAAGCCCCCATCCCATCGACCACAATGTCACCTAGCCAGTCCTACCAGGTACCCCCCAACCAGGGCTCTCCAGTCCACCCTAACATTTACCAAGCCGGTGGCCAGCCGCCACCGATGGTCAACTCGCAGCCGCCCCAACAGCAACTCATGATGTAATGACTAATGGACGAGACCGATATATATTTATATTATATTCAAAAACATGGGGGAAGTCTTAATTACTTTTATTTTCACAACCCCCACGACTGTTTTGGGCCTTTGTCGGCTTTTGCAGAGACAAACGGAGAGATTGATGTTCTGATGAACTGTGTGGGACTTCAAACTGTCCGGTGGGGAAATTTGCATCGGTCAATGTTCTATTAAGCGAGACAACTTTCTAGCAAATAGGGAGCAACAGAGCGAACCACTCTTTGTAAGAAATATTTCTCAAAAACTGGTTGACAAAGACAATCAAGTTTCTTGTTAATCCATAAAGTAGGACCATTTTAGTGTAGTGTAATGAACCATCAATTTCTGTTAAATATTATTATTATCAGCAGACAATTTTTGAAGAAATATTTCGGACAAAATGGGCAGAGAATAAAATGCACAATTGTCCGTAAGATGCAAAAGGCGTAGAGGTGGGCTTTTAGGTAAACTTGATAGTTTTGTTAAGAAAGATTTATTTTATTCCAGAATTTTTATAATTTCTATCAGTAAATGTCTGATCTCGATTGATTGAGGATAATGTTTCTCTTAAATAATCAGAATTATGAACATTTCTTTATATAGCATTGCAATGTGACACAGCCAGCCTCAATAGAAATCATCAAATTCCATCATTAAAATAGTGGTTGCAGTGTGAACAAATTTATGTCTAATTCATTTTGGTAAATGTGTGTGTTAATATGCATTTGAAACTTCCGGTACACTATTGTTGGAGCACTTGCTGAAGAGCATTAGTTTAACATAACACTAAGGTTTGTAATTCAGAAGAAAACAGTGTTTTAATGAGGTATAGATGCAGTACGGTGTGCGTTTGATGTCTGCTTCGAGGACCGCAAAAGTTACACACTGTAGCAAATAAAACACAATGTAGAATAGGCCCGTTCGCAGGGGGCGCAGCCGGTGGTAAGGGGGGGAGCATGGCGGGACGGTTTGGGGTATGACGGGTGCATGGATATCCCCAATGTCAATGGTACAAGACTAGAAAATGGTATTTCGTAGTACGAGGCAGGGACGTAGCCAAGGGGGAGCGACTGCTCCCCCTATCAGTTTCGAAAAAATGTTTCAAAACTGTTGTTTTTTTTAGCATGGTATTTTGTCAGTGCTCTTTTGATCTTGAATACTCGTCAGCTCCGTTAACTCGATTATAATCGTAGTAACATTCACGCCTACTGATTCAACTACTTACTTAGTTTGGCAGATGCAATTAGTTAAATTTAGCCTATAGCCTATTACAAGGGGTATTGTGGTCTCTTCACATATCTGTCTTGCTTTGAGTAAATGTTTGTAATATTGACTTACAAACTCATCTTACCCAAGACAAGATTTATTTTATTTGATTTTCGTTTCCCCGATGGAGAGGTATTATGTGCGTAAGGGCTCAAATAAACACTGTACATAAATTTTGTTACATTTTAAAAAGAGAGACATTTTGTACGAGAGATCGGTAGTTGGACAGCTGGCCTTGGGTAAATATTCCCTATGGAATCAATTTTTTTTGGGGGGGGAGGGGGGGATCATCATAGCTAGAAGTAGTAGGCTATGTTTGTAACTAAGTACAGAAAAATGATTAAAAGCTCGACAATGGAAGAATTTGCATCAAAGGGAAAAGATGAAAAAGTCATTGCCGATTGCTTTGTTCGGTTGATTATGTCATAGAAAAGACTTTTGAACAGAAAGATCATGGTACACAGATTGTGGTACAAAGTTATGAATACCATTAATATTTATATTCCATAACTTTAGACAACAAAGAGAGTGAAACTGAAACTATGCGCCCATTCAGCATATCTAGCAATTTTTGTGCCTGTTTTTGTCCCGTGGATAATATGAGATAATGCATGTGTATAACATATATAGAACTTTATTGCATGCAAGTTCCTCAAGTTTATTCATTTAAATAGCTGTTTCATTTTTGCACATAAAAATGTCAAGATGTCATTTATAGACCATCCCAAAATATTTCTTCCATGTGATTAGTTAAACATTAAATTTTGTTTTAATTTCTTGCTTTATGACATTCGTTAAAATCATAAAACTTCATTTCATTTTACAACATATAACATAATGTCCAATTGAAGTGTAAATGGCACAGAATGAAAGCTGTTTTTAGGTGGTTGGAAATAACGAAAATTTCTTGTTAACTTCATTTTTTTTTTTTTTTAAGTTGAATGCCTCTTTGGTAGAGATCTTTTGCTCCTTGGATGTTAAATGATAAAAAAGGAGGAAAAAGCCCCTAAAAACTCCACGAAAGGTTACTTATGGTTGTGATGTTTGCACATTATTAACAGCCACCGTCTGTTTAGTTTTATCACTTGTGTGTCAGTGAAATATCTTAAAAGTGGACTCTTCTGATGAATCTGTGAATTATGTTGATAATCTATACATACTTTGCTCCACCTGGGGTCCAAGGACCCTTAGGTGGTCCACTAAAAGATTGAGGGTCCATGAGGGACGGAGGAGGTCTGAGAGGAGAAATTGGGTTGGTCAAAGATAAACAGGTCTTTCAGCATTTTATTAACTTATCTACATGCTGTCCAGACGGACCGAGTTTTGAGGGTGTGATCTTTGGAAAGGAAAAGATAAATATTCCTATCCTCAGTCCAAATCATGGTAATGTTTAAGTTATTGGTTACTACTGCTTATGTCTCGGGTTCCGTTAAAATGTCTTTGTTGTCTCTGAGGTTTCCTGGATGTCAAAAGAGTTGAAGAACAAGGCTGTATACAACTTAAGGAATAGGTTAGGAAACTGTGAAGCATGTTAAACAAACTTGGGGGATATAGAGATCAATTGTTATATGAGTACTATGCCAGGGTAGAACCAGGGGTCAGGGAAGAACTAGGGATGGGGTGGGGTGATGGGTGGGGGGCAAGCCTGATCTAGCTCCTGCAGTTAAGCAAAATAATAATCAAAGCAGACAAGTAAATTATGGGCAAAAAATACAGAAGTAAAGTAGACAAGCAAATATTAAAAAAAACAGAAGCTCAAAGAAAGACAGAGAATTAGTGTCAGCCAGAGGGATGGGTAAAGCTGAGGGGGGTGGGGGAGGGGTTAGGGGGAGTACCTAGCCATAAAAAAATCCCTCTCTGTTCCTTAACTAGGACTCCTTCCTTTGCCAGAGTGGAAGCCTCCAAGGTTTTTTTTTTTTTAAGTCAAGCTTGTCAAGGGAAGATTTCAAGCCAGGGAAGGAGGTGTGATAAGTTTTAATGTCTCTTCCAGTAGTTGTCCACATGTCTGTTAATTTCCAGATTTAAAATTACGTTCACAAATTGTGTATTTATCATTAAAAGATGGGTTAGATACCTCACAAGCTGTAGTGCTTCATGTGTTTTTTTCCCATCCTGGAAACTGTTTCTAGCGTTCTGTATGTATGATATGATACGGAAAACTTTAAATATATAAAAGGGTTTAAGGAAAATGTTTTATTTCCTTGTTTACATGTCTTTTTTTCTCTTCTTTTCAGCATTTTACCACCTTTTACTTAATCGCGATTATTGACTTTTTTATTGCGCTCCCATTGACATTTGTCACATTTTGTTGGCGATGACAGCTATTTATTCTTCGTTTATCAGCAAATTAGCAAGGCTCGGAAAGGGTCATTTCCGGCGATCTAGGGAGTATCTTTACTCCAAAAAATTCATGTACGCTCCGCGCCAACCTATGGTGGCGCTCCGCTCAGATAGTGTCGAAAGCGCCCCTACAGATCATTCTCGACCCCCCTGACCAATACCCCTAGCTCCGCCACTGCTTGGTGACTATAACTTATATTGCGAAGTATAGGTCAACAGCGGTAAAGTTTGAAACATTGCAGTGACACTGTCAGTTAGGTAATTAATACTTGTCGAGTAGTCCAACACAAGTGATGTGAGGAAAAGGGCCTGTTTTCCGTAGAGATCATAAAGGTCATTTGCGGTCAGCAGTTCTGAAAAGTTGAACCTTTTTTTAAATATGAAAACTGGAAAAGCAATGCAATAATTGAGCAATGAGCTGCATGTACCTGATAATTATGCGAGCATTGCTTATCAAATTCAGAGATCAATGGTCAAAATTCAAATTTCATGTGTTCAGTGCTAAATTAAATGTTCTCGTTAAAGATGTGACGGTGGGAATCAGCAACCATGTTGGCTTTAGTTTAGTTTAGTTTAGTTGAAAAAAAGGATCAGGAGGGACACTTAAGTCCCCATCAAGGACCCTATAGAGAGAGAAAAAAAACTGAAGACACAAACACTCAGACC
>JAIPMN010031110.1:0-13190 GCA_020650975.1 Apostichopus californicus
AAACTGAATCTAGCTTTGTTTGAAGCAGTGACTGGTACACCGAGTCGACTGTATGCTGTTGACCTCCAATGACTCCCCCAGCTTTTCTAATTATGTGATCGATACGGTCTTTCTCGACTTTAGTGACATTCCCACCCCAACATATAAGACAGTATCTCCAAACTCCGCAAATAATAGAATTATAGAACATTTGCATTATATCGGTACGTACGTTGAATTTTGACAACTTTCTGAGGCAATATAACCTGGTATTTAACTTCTTTACCAGGGCATCTACGTGACCATCCCATGTTAAGCTATTGTTAAGGTGAATACCCAGATACTTGTAGGAGTGAACCCTTTCAACTTCTTTACCCTTGATCATGACTGGAGGTGGTTCAACAGCATTACGGCGGAAGTCGATGATCATTTCCTTCGTTTTAGAAATATTCAATTGCAAGAAGTTACTGTCACAATAGTCCACGAATGACTGCAGCTGGCAGAGATATGCCCCATCATCATTACCACGAATGAGTCCAGCCATGGCTGTGTCATCAGCAAACTTGATAATGGGACATATCTTCTCCTGGGATCTGCAGTCAGACGTGTACAGGGTGAAAAGAAACGGAGCTAGAACTGTGCCTTGCGGAGCTCCGGTGTTGGAGGTAATAATGTTAGATCGACAGGTGGGACCGAGTTTGACAAATTGGGTGCGATTTGTGAGATACTTGACAATCCAGTGAATAAACCCATGTGGGATGCCCATGTTGATAAGCTTTGTAACAAGATTGTGAGGCTGAATAGTGTTGAATGCAGATGAGAAGTCAAAGAACATCACGCGTGCAGAATTGCCATGGTGCTCTAAGTGGGAATACAGGCATTGAAGAAGTAGCAGTATGGCATCTTCACAACTACGGCTAGCCTTGTAAGCAAACTGTAAAGGATCTAAAAATGGAGCAACTAGAGGATTAAAACGATTTAAGAATAAACGCTCGCATACCTTCATTGGCACTGCAGTTAACGCTATAGGGCGAAGGTCGTTCATACAAGAGATGACAGAACATTTTAGCGTGCACTAGGCCAGTATTATCATTTAAAATTCCTAGTGACCTTTGTACATAATGCAATTGGCTAGACTGCATGTACACTGTATAGTAGACTTAAAGTCAGTACTACGGACACCTAGCCAATTTGCCCCATATTTCCTCAGTTGTTGTGTGTGATCATGCACCTCATTTTAAATCTGTTCGAAAAACCTTTCGAAAAGGAAATTTCGTTTCCAACATATACACATTTGAAAACTGTATAAATCTGGGAAATTCATTAAAATGTGTGCAAACTATGACTTGGAGTGTTGCACTCATCAACATTTCTTAGTTTAGGCCTTAATACGTTAACCCCTAATTACAAGCCCACATATGTATCATTTGAATAGTGTGTGTGATGTTCCTCGTTTCAAAGAAGACGATGAAATATTTCAAAAAATCGCCTTAGGCCACAGACCTTAGTTCAGTGCCCTTGAAACGACGGTTGCGAAAACAAGGAATAACATAACAGAAAAGTGGTCAGTCACTGTCCTTATACAGTACATCATCAATGTGCACAATTAGCTAATTAATGTTTATTCATAAATAAAACTAGATATCAGAAAAGACTGATCAATCTTTGATAGATGGGAGCTGAAGCTACTTACATGATTTCTAATACCTATTAGGGTGACAACATTGTTCATAACTTCATAGGTGCCTGTACAGACCTTTAATGAATTGAGAATAATTCCCAGGAAGATCCCTTACAAGCCATGGGTCAAATGACTGGAAAAAATGTCTTTTAAATGACAACAAATTGGTGAATTGAGCAGGTTGTCCCAAGATCATGGGGTTGGGACTGTGTATGAGAGCGGGGATGGAGAAGGGGGAGCAGTTTCTAAACAGCATACCCATGCAGTTAAGCAATGCTACCTTCTGTTTACAGGACTATTAAATCAAACCCAAGCATATTAATTCTGTCTGCAAAATTATGAGGTCGTGGTCATCAGAAGAGAGGGCTTGTTTGTAGCTTTAGTCAAGATTCCTGCACTTCTCATTAGCATCAAATGAAATCAAAATAAGCGAAGACCAAATATGAGTTAAGTCTGTCATGCAAGCATTTTATTTGCCTTTGCGACTTAGTATAGAACCTGAACAGAAATTTGATTTTGAGATGCAATTATTTTTTATCTTTCATGTTATTCATGATGTACTGTACTGTACCCTTAAATGGCCTATCAACCAATCGTAATTATGACTATGGGACAGTTACTGTAGTACCATGATGGTGATCCATCAATATGCAACCGTTGGATATTTTACCAGCCATGAGCTGTCTTCCCGCAACCTAACCACTCTCCCTCTGTCAAGCCTTGAGTTAAAGGAAAGGGTGTGAAGACTCGCTCAAAAAGAAACGTCCAATGCCGGTAATCTGACCAGATGGTTTCTAATCAGGTGTAACAGAAGTGTTAGACACCACCATCGATCCCAGAAAATACACACACAGCTTGCTACCACCGGTAATTAGACACTAGTGTACAGTCAGTACATACAGCTGCGGTCAATACCCACAGCACAGTGCATAAGCAATACAGCGATGGACATCTCAGGTCCAGCTAAAGATAACAAGGTATCACATTTCATTACTGTCTGCGACACGAAGGAAATGTCATTTGCAAGCAACAGAAAGTTATCTTTTTCAGATGGCCGCACACGGTTTGGGGCGAGTCTTCAATGCCTTTAACTGACCTTCTGAGCAGCGGCTGCTATTTGGACAAGTAGCAGTCCCTGACATTTCCATATGCAAATATTAACTTGCTGGAGTCTAATTGTCTTAAACCATTTTTCAACAACTCTTCTGGCTGGCTGAATCTGACCCTCTTTAGTGGGTCTGATAAAATTGACAAAGGAATGTCCTTCAAGAAAGTTTACACAACCTGAGAGATAGACCACAAAAAAAGGGTAAATCATAGTGCTATTTTATCAGTAGTTAGTTACCATGCAAATACACTTACTCTAGTCCTATACAGAGTGAATAAAACTGTACTATCACATTTCAGCCTTGTACTTTACCTGTTAACTGCACATTTGTGTTACAAATTGAAGTAAATCATTTGCCTAAAGTTGCAACTTAACACAGAACCTAAATAGAAGTTTGATTTGAGATTCAACTATCTTTTCACCTAGTAACAACTAATAACTACATTCTGCAATTATTCAGTATGCAAATGCTACCAAAATTCTTTCTTCTTTGCATAATTACTATACTGTAGATGGTACAGTTATAAGATGAAGGTCAAATACTGTAATCACCTAAATATAATTTTATATACTTTTAGTAACAAGTGTTATACATCTGCAGGCTACTGCATGGTACAGTATAGGCTACTACACAGTAAATCTGCAAATTAGTATAGTACTACAGTATACATTTAATATTGATTGATTCTCAACAGTTTAATACCAGAATAGTCACTATAGCCTACTTATTGTATGCTGTTAATTGTAAGATGAGTACATTTTAACAAGGTGCATGTATTTGCACAGTTTAATGAATAGTTTGTGTCACAAAGATTGTCAAAATCAAAACATACTGCAAACTTCCTTTATTTTAGGCAGATTTTTAACTTCCAGTTTCATAAATCTCTTAGTAGAGCTCAACTATATATCATTCCCATATAAAATCCCATTTATGAAGCAATGCAGATGTGTGATATATTCAATTTGTTTTAGTCAAGTATTTACTATAAATACTAGATACACAATATATTGTACAGTACTGTCCTTTGCTCTGGTGGCTAGCAGGAAGACTGTATGAAGATCAATGGTAATGTATTAACGTTGTCATTGTTAAAATGACACCAAGAAATGGTCAAGGGGGACTATAGATGTGATCAGGACTTAACTATTTTGCTTAATTTTGAGTGTCTGGCGTACTTTTCTGATCACAGTTGTTGTCCTTAAAAAGTAAGGATATGAAGAAAATGACGAGAATTTCTTCAAATCTGCGAGCTGCCTTTATACAATGCAAAAGTTGACCTTGATCAACAAAAGAGAGTACAGTATGTCAGTCCATTAAAAACATATACATATAAAATACTGCAATATACTGTATATACAGTTATTAACATACAGAGAAAAGATGTAAGGCAAGACTGGTTTGTCAGTATATATGCTGTTAGTCAACATGTGACCATGCATGTAAAATATGATATAAGCATGCATGGTGCACTAGATGAATACACACAATGTCAGTAAATGGGATGCTTTACTCAACTCAACACTGTTTTTACTGTTGACAATGGATTGTTGTGTCCCTAATTACACAATAGTTAATTTCAAGACTTAATTACAGTCAAGAAGCTACTGGTTGGGGAGAAATGGTTAAGAAACTTGAAATCTTAACATGCAACTTAGGGGAACTTGACCAGCAAAAGAGAACATATACAGTATTGTATGTTTTTTCATTGTTGTACCTCCACCTTTTCATGAATCAATTACTACTCAAGGTTTCTTAGTACTTCAACAACATTTAAATTACTAGCTACTGTATTCATGCAAGTGAAACAGTGCTTTAAATTCAATCAACAACTCAGATAGATTTGAACTCTGGACCCAACAGTATGCTGTGCACAAAATAAAAATAATGCACAGTAAAAATGAACGAAAAAATGTAACAAATGTATGAGTTACAGAGAGTCGATGTGAGAGAGATTAGAAAGAATGGTACAGTATATAGTGAGCTGAACAATTAATAAGTGAAAGTGTACAAATTATGAGTAGTGATCACATGGGCATGCTAGATACATGCAATGTTAGTAAATTATGGTTTAGTTACATATACATGATACATGAAGAACTCCAAAATTTGTTTTTGAAAGAGAAAATGTGATCCTCCCCAATGTTGATATTAGATTTGCATGATTAAAAGTTTCATCAATTGCTAACGTATAATAATTCAATTTAAATATGTGAGTATTCCAATGTTTGTGGAGACAGACACCATACTGTACTTTGGCATGTGTGCAGAAACAATTTGTTCCCCCCCCCCTTACCACCCCCCCCCCCAACAGCACACTTTGATTGATTGGCTTGTCAGTTTTCAACACATCTGAGAAGTTCAAAGGCAAGTATTGTTATCTTGAAAAACGGCAAGTACAGGTAAATGATTCAATGTGTAAATTAATAAGTCAAATATCATTTCTACACATCTGGCACAAAGAACATTTCACACTCAAATCACATGATTAGCTAACTGTACATGTCAAGATATAGCACTGTACAGCCTGGAAAGGATACTTTTATTTTTTATGAGAAATTTTTTAGTTACTAAGATATATATTTGATATGGTGGATAATTCTGTTCTGTACCTAACTGTATGAACTAGTCACAAACTGACATGGAAAATTGGTATAGACTGTATTTTATATTCCTGGACATCATTATTATATTTATTTTATATCAAAAACTTTATGAGGTTAGGGGAATTACTCTACAATACCTTATATGAAGCATATCAACAATTGACATTCATTTTCAAGTTCCCCAGCACAAGCCCATTGGCTAGATGCTTGGCTTGGGTTAGGTAACTAGTATGACCAGTGAATCGACGACTAAATTAATACATCTTTGGAATTCTTCAAGACAAATCTGTTGAGTATACATGCTGTATAATATAGTTGCATTCATGAATAAAATTTGCATGGCATGTATTGCAATCTTACCACATGTTGATTTTAACACTGACTATAGCATAGGATCAGTTGGTGAGTGAACACAGGTGTGCAGTGAAATTCTACTGGAATTTATAAGATGAAGCAAAAAGGAAACCTTGAGAATAAAAATAGCTGCCTTTATACGTACAATACAGTAAGAAGAATCTCCAAGATGAAAATATGTTGAACTTTATGAGAGCATACAGTAGTTAATATTTTATGAAATATGATGGATAATTTTCTGAATACTGCAAATCTTATTGCACATGCATATTGTAGACAGCTGTATGTACACAGTGATGCCTATAGTACTTTAAAAAGTTAACAAGACTTAACCAAACTACTGTCCGGGATATTTCACACAACAATATTTATACTAAATCACCCAATTTGATGCCAGTCTTGAAAATTTTGAGCCCAACCACAAGAAGATTATAGAGCCATGCAAAAGCAATTTTTTTTCTTTTCCAACCTACTATAGCTCTGATATAATTATTTAAAAGAAAACATGTAAAGTACAACTGGCGAAACAAATGAACAGCATTCATCTTGTATCAAGTGCTCAGTATTGATGATAAATTTGCCAAAATTCAAGACAAAATGTTGGATTATGAAAGGAATTCCATTAGACATAAAAACTACAGTAGATTGGTCGACTTTCACATGCATCATCTCATTCAAGTTTCGAAGTCAGCAATGAAGATTGGAGTTAAGTAACAGTAGAGTGGTTTTGAACCATATATCCCATATAAGTCTCCTACAGAACTATTGTGTACACAGTAATTTACCCGTAGGTCTAGCACAAATACATTCTGTTTTCAGGAGGAGTCATAGAATATCAAATCTGGCATCATAATATCTGCTAGTTTGCAATCGATATGCTAATCAATTGAAATATTATCCTGAGATCACAGAATTTTGCAAACTGTCTGCAAATAAATATATTACTGTATGTCAGGGTCAATAACATCAACAAAAAAATGTAAGTGGCTAAAAACAAATTAAACATTCAAATTAGTATTGGTTTTCAGACATGCAGAAATATGAGAAGTATAACATGTAAAACCAATTGGTGTTATAAACTAGTGTCACTGATTGATAGAGAATGTTATTTGGTAACACAGTCCTACAGTCAGTCTATATGGTTGCAATTGTAACTGTTGATTAAAATTTTTGATTAAAAAAAAGAAATAAAGGAAACCTGATCTCTACCATTACAAATCAAGCCTCTGATTTCCCCAGTTGGAATATTTCAATTTTTGTTACAGGGGAATTTTTCTGCCAAAAAGTTATTTGTCATAGTCAATAAGAACCTTTCACATCCCTCACTTATTTGGATTAATCTTACCGGTTTTTAAATACAGACTTTCACCCAGTCACAGTAGTCAGGTAGTTTTTAAAGGATAAACAACGTTCTTGCTGTACAATACCCCTTATAAATAAATGGAACAAACCAACTGGGGAAACAGGAGACGTGATCTGTAGTGGTACTGTAGAGATCACTTCTAGGCCTAGTAGCCTGCTAGTTTTAACCTTGGTATTGGTCAAATTAATAAGCCTAATTATAAATTAACGGGAGATAGCCTAGAACTTTTCTAGTTGTACTTGGAGGACAAAAGAACACGCCCTGGACTAAGTTCTTTGTGTAAGGCAATGTGAGTTCGGCTGATATCCTAACTGTCAGTGTTATGTGCCAAAGTGATCGATAGAATACGTAGGATATATTGCTTCTTGTGATGTTGGATTATAAGTAAACGTCCCCGTTATATTAGTGACCTTGTTGCAAAGTATAAGCATAGTAACATTAGGCTAGCAATTAAGTTGTAGTACTAATACCAAGTAATACTAAGTAATAGTGGGCCCTAAGGTTCGACTGTAACTTAGGCTAGTAACTTAAGTATAAGTACTACTAGTAGTACTAGGTCAATATACTGTACTTACGTTTCGGGAGCGCACGTCTCGCGCTCGATACATCCAAGTGGAATGAAACATTTAGGTTCAATTCGTGAGATATTTGTTAATGACTCGATATAACAAGAAAATGAGAGATCCAACATTACAGAAGTCCTGCAAAGCTGAAGAGAGTAGATAAAATTTCTGCAATTGTTGCGTTTATCACCATCAATGCAGATAGGTATCTTTACGGTAAGCTGATATTATGCAGACAGGTGCACTGTAGTATGTGCTTACCACAACAATGAAAACATCACGTAGCCTACTGTACGTACATAACATAACAGCTGACAGTAGTATCCTTGGTAGTGGTGCACATGTGACCGGAATAATGACGTCATATAATATGGAACACCAAAAGGATAATAGGTGGCGCTACTACTCTAAACAGGAGGTGCTACTACACACATGAGGCGCTACTTCTCCTAAGTGACGATGTTATGTAAATGATTGATGCAACTACTCTAAACAGACGACGCTACTACTACTTCAGGCGGCGATACTACTGTAAATTAGTGGCAATACTATGGAACGCGGAAAGGGTCAACGTGAGGCGCCGTCCACTCAGGAATGGTCGTTCGCTCAGAAACCGTCCACTTAGAGATCGCCGCTCAAATACAGCTGCCGTCCATTTTGAAATCGCCGTTTAACGTGAGGCGCCGTCCACTTAGGGATGACCGTTGATACACAGACCGTCTAATCAGAGATTGCCGCGCAAACACACCCAACTTTTCGGGAACCGTCCATTCAGAAATGGCCGTTGACTTAGAAACCGTCGCGACTGAGAAATGGTCGTGATTCAGAAATCGTCCATTCAGAGATCGTTCACTCAGAGATCGTCCATTTGAGTGACAGCCAAACTTGCATATTTATATTGTGGGCGGGGCGTGAACTTTTCAATCACAGAGTTGAGGTGCGTCGACCGTTCGCACTCGTACTCGTTCATTGAATTTTCAATCACAAATTAAAATAGATCAAAACGATGATATACAACTCGAGGAATTTGTGAAAATCGGTTTCAACAACAGAAGAACGGCAGATTTGCTTGATTGCAGTGTATCAACTGTTATAAAAGGAGGCGTTCTTCTTTAGGCCTCTGGAAAAAAGATGGATCTTTCGCAATACAAACCTAACGTTAGTATGATGAGTGTATGAGTACGGTGCTGGTTTCCTCAGCTTGCGGCCAATCCCTAATAATAGACTTGACCCTCATATTCGGTTGTTTTGATTCATTTCATTCAGTATCGGTTCGTACTCAATCTTCGGGAGTTTGGGCATGTTGAGACGACGTACAATTAAGCCCATTAGTATTTTTAATTAGTAATTCGTGATTACCAGTTGTAATTTTCCCACAAAATTATTGATTTGTTAGTACGAATTATAATTTTGCTGTAATGAAATACTTGTATGTTTTAATGATATATTACTTGTTAAAAATGAGATTACTTCATTATGATGAATTATCAATTTGTAACAATTAATGTCGTATTAATAAGTACCACACATGAAGAATTTTTAACGTGCAATTATATAAAATAAAATATTTCATACGTATTGTAATTTCTTTAAATGATTATTGATTTGTTAATACAATTTATTTGTTTTAATGATATACTATTACATTTGTCATGAAACGTTACTTGGTAACACTGAATTTACTAATTCATAATAAGGGATCATTAGGTGTTTACAATGTTTTGTAAATTTGTAACAGCTAGTGGAATTACTATTGTGTAATGCCTATAGTATTTCATAGTTACAATTTATTAATTCATTATCGTAAATTAAAAATTAAATGATAACATTCATATACCAGGGTTAACAGTTATGATCATCTATGGTCATCATGATACACATTAAATTTTTCCATTGCCAAGAATATGTTAAATTTGATGGTCAGTTACTGAAAGCATACATGTTAAGTCATAACTTTCTTTTATTTTGACAAATGCTGAGCACATGGAAGGTCAAATCTCGGTCAAATTGATAAGACCAATGAAAAAAAACTGGGCCTAGCGACGGATGTTACTACTTTCCAAATTAGTTAATCCTGTTTGTATATGAGTTGCCTGTTCCCTTTCGAAGTTACGGGAAAACTTCTTCGGCATTTTCGACCCCCAACATGTGGATAATTTCTTCCATCTTATTTCTTTTGGATTCTGGAAACTTTCATTGCAAGTGGTCTTCGGTGTACCATGGAGGTAAAAACTACCTCCATGGGTGTACCGAGACGAAATTAATCTCCTGAAAAAGGGAGGGGCGCCGCAGGGACGACTTGAATGAGGCGGGAACAACAGCGTTCTACTGTAACAGCGTGGTGTACGTTACTGGGCGGGAGCACAGTCGGTAAATAGTCCGCGCCCACTTAATGCATACGTATATAGCCATTGTAAAGGGAGGACGAATTCTAAGTAGGAGCGGCTCAGCATCGACCGGCGATTTGTAAGTGGACGATTTCTGAGTCAACGGCCATTTCTGAATGAACGGTTTCTGTACTTCAACTGCGATTTCAAAATGGGCGGCTGTTGCATTTGAGCAACGATCTCTGAGTGAACGGTCTTTGAGTGATCGACCATCTCTGAGTGGACGGCGCCTCGCGTTAAACGGCAATTTCTAAGTGAGCGGCAGCTTGCATTTGAGCAGCGATCTCTAAGTGAACGGTTTCTGGGTGAACGACCATTTCTAAATGGACGGCGCCTCACGTTGACCCTTTCCGCGTTCCATACAATACTACACTAAACGATATGGCGGGCAATCAGTCTCAATGATCGTGGGGAATCGACATATAACGATTTAAATAGACATATACCAATTACTTCGACTTAAACCAGTTTCTATAGCAGCTTAAATTGGCTTCTTCCGATTTAAATTGACGTATCTTCCATTGAAACTGATAGATGTCGATTTAAATTGACTTATACCAGTTTAATTCGACATATCATCGATTTAAATCGACATCTACCAGTTTAAATCGATGATATGTTAAATTATATCGGTATATGTCATTTTAAATCGACACATACCAATTTAATTCGATTTATACCAGTTTATGTCATTGATTTAAATCGACATTTACCAATGTGAACCGATGATATGTCAAATAAGTCGGTATATGTCAATTTAAACGACATCTACCAGTTTAAGTCGATGATATGTCAAATTAAATGGGTATATATCATTTTAAATCGACATATACCGATCTAAATAGACATATACCAATTTAAATCGATGATATGTAAAATAATTCGGTATATGTCAATTTAAATCGACATCTACCAGTTTAAATCGATGATATGTCGAATAAAATCGGTCCGAAGTAAATTCTTTGGACGTATACCAGCCTTATTATAAATACGTCGAAATATTTTTCCCCGTTAAAGATGACGAACGTTATAACATTTCTGATCGGGCCATTGAGTTATTTGGCATAATCTGAACCGTTTTTTATTTTATTGTTTTATTCCTCATCATGTAAAGCGCATATGAATATATATATGTTATAGTATTTGCGCTATATAAGGAACCATAATAATAATAATAAATATACCGTTGAAAAACCTTTAATTAATTGGCAATTTGTTGGCATTAAATTCGTTAAGCTTTTGAAGCAGGATTGGTACGATATGATTGGTTGTTTTTACGTCATGTAACAATACACGCCACAGCCTTGCAGCTGGAAAATTAACCAGTGTATATTATCACGTCTATTACTCGTCTTTTACACGCCTCTTACTATTAACGAGGCACACAATATAATTAACTAAGTAATACCGTAGGAAACATGACTCCTAATTTCAAGTAATGTGCTGGGCTAACTTTACAAATGTGAAGCATCTTGTGGGTTATAACGTATAATTAGGTGTTGTGAAAATTTTGAATGAGAACGAACTCTGGACCGATGTTGAGTGACTTACGTTGCCCTTTACTATCTAAAACTACTGACACAATCATGGATTTTGCACGAGATCATCGTTATCATTTAATTTTCATGACATATGCCTTTGACTTAGTTTCAAAAATGGTTTTAACACTCATGATTAACATTAAGTAGTTGGCGGTGCACTTGTGTTTATCTAAATTTCAGTCCTCAAGTTGTTGCAACTTTTCTTTTTTAGTCTATGGAGTATAGGGAATGATGTTTCATGAACCCCCAGGCTGAAAACATTGATGATTTCATGTCACAAGGCTTGCCCTCATCAGCAAATCCACAAAGAATCCTTGGAAAAAGTTCAGCGACGTGCTGCCAGGTTCGTCAAAAATGAATATATAGTCGCTTTAGTAGTGTCACAGACATGTTAAAAGAACTCAATTGGGATACCCTCGAAAACAGAAGAATCAAAGCACGACTTGTTACCATATATAAATGGACTCATAGCCTAATTCCAAGCAACATAAATAACCTTCTTGAAGACAAAGACAAACCAACTACACGTCAATCTCACAGTTTGAATTATAAAATTCCTCAAGCTCAGAAGAACTGTTATAAATTTTCGCTTTATCCTCGCACCATTCCTCAGTGGAACGCACTCCCACCTGATCTGAAATCAGCACCAAACACCGCCTCCTTCAAGTTCATGCTGGAACGTCAACAGCCACATCAGGGGCGATTTGTGACCCAAGACCATACAGAATGGTCGAAATTAATACTAATATGTTTCCTTTCGACGCCTAATTGGTGAAACGCTCATCTTTGAGTCCTACATGTAAGGAATAGTGCTGGATGTTTCATGGCACCCCCAGGCCTGGCAATAAGTATTTCGATCGTGTCTCAATTTGCCTTTCCTTTTTTGAATGATTGACTAACTCATGTTTCCTTGCGAGTCTATAGTGAAACACTCACATTTAACTTCAAGTGCCTCATGTAGTATGCAAATAGAGGTTTCATGGAACGTCCTAGTCGTGGTTGGCAGTGAGTCTTTCATGACTCAAGCCTTTAGTGTATAGGCAGTGCTAGTGAAGGATGTTTCATGAAACACTCAGGTTTGGCGTCGAGTGTTTGATGTCACAAACTTCTTTATTCCAGAATACTTGAAACGCTCAGGTTTTACCGTTGAGTCCTTTATGAACTCTTATATGTTTGTCGTTGAGTCTTTCATGTTACAAGTTTTATTACAAGACCAAAACAGTCGAATAAACAATCGGTTTTCCTTATGCGTCCTTGGTATAGGTATAAGCAAGTCCGTATCCAGGATTCATTGGTTCGAAGTTTTACCCCCTATATCCTTTCTGGACTATGAGAGGATAACCACTTTGGATAAGAGGATTCCGTGCAAAATGTTGCCATACCTTTTCCATCATTTTATTTGCATTTGTCTAGTTGCAGGTTACCAGTGCATGTAAATAGGCCTTCGACTTAGCGTTCGTGCAAGTTGGAAGAAAGTCACGACTCCCGTGGCTACTGCGCTACCGTGTGTGGAAAGAGTCATTTGTGTCTGTTTCATGAAACATTCATGTCATTCGTATATGCGACACCCCCCCCCCCCCCAGTCGTAATGCTTAGCAGTAAGTCTTTAT
>JAIPMN010031113.1:0-14939 GCA_020650975.1 Apostichopus californicus
TATATATTAATGTCCACTTCATTTATCTAATTTTAGAATTCCTTGCTTTAAGCTGTTTTTATTGTCATAAGAATTGAACAACAAGGCGTTAAGAGCCCTTGTATTATAGCCTTCAACTGCACAGAGTAACATGGAATATTATAACCATGGGTACGGTTGTCCTATATAATATGCAATTGATATTTCAAAGTTCTGTACTGAACTGTGTCAAAGTGGACAACTTCTCTTGTATGCCCTCTGGTGATCGACCTAGTAATTGGTCATTTGTTTTGATCCTGTCGCCATGGTGATATTCTAATATGCTCCCTGCCTTTGACTGACCACTTTTGAATTAATTTTATTTCCTTCGGTCTTGTTTGTTGAGATTTGTGGCCTGCTCGTGGCTGGGATCGAGGTTAATCCCGGGACGGAAATCTTGTGCACTTAATTATGATCAGCATTGTTTAAATTCTCTAGTCTGGTGATCAAGTCCCAGCTCTGTTTTAGAACCAGTATAGGCTAGCTACATTAAAACAAAAGGCTGTTTAGCCTTTCATATTCACTGTTGGAGAAGGCTAGCTACATTAAAACACAAGGCTGATAATAGCCTTTATACACTGTTGGAGAAGGCTAGCTACAATAAAACACAAGGCTGTTTAGCCTTCCATATACAGTGTTGGAGAATGCTAGCTACAATAAAAACCAAGGCTGATTAGCTTTTCATACACTTTTGGAAAAGGGCAGCTACAATAAATTACAAGGCTTTTAAGCCTGTGTGTTTCATACACTGTTGGAGAAGGCTAGCTACAATAAAACACAAGGCTGTTAAGCCTGTGCCTTCCATACACTGTTGGAGAAGGCCATATAGGCTAGCTACAATAAAACACAAGGCTGTTAAGCTTGTGCTTTTCATACACTGTTGGAGAAGGCTAGCTACAATAAAACACAAGGCTGTTTAGCCTTCCATATACACTGTTGGAGAAGGCTAGCTACAATAAAAAACAAGGCTGATTAGCTTTTAATACACTTTTGGAAAAGGCTAGCTACAATAAAACAAGGCTGTTAAGCCTGTGTGTTTCATATACACTGTTAGAGAAGGCTAGCTACAATAAAACACAAGGCTGTTAAGCCCGTACGTTCCATACACCGTTGGAGAAGATGATCAAGCCTCAAGCATGACTAATGGCAGACACTTGTGACATGTCCAAGTTATCATGGTGCATTTATATATAAAGTCCTGTTTAATGTTAGGTTTAGCCCCTAATGACGTTCTGAAGATGATAGGGAGATTGGGATTGATGCATTATCGCCCAGACCAGCTAATTGTAAGCGACACTCCATTCTCGTCTGCTATTTAATACTCTTACTGTTCTGCGTGACGGGAACATTAAGCAGCATTTAAGAGGGGCCACTCGTTGAGGGGACAAAGATAACAGTGTACCAAACAAAGGTGTGTAAGAAGATAAAATAAAGATGTTAGGGAATGATAAAAATAAACTTCAAGTACATTTCATTTTATAACTTGTCAGCCAACCTTTGAAGGAAGAATGATGATGCTGAACACGATACCTACGTCTCTATATCTTAGCTGTACAAGCTCCATATTTAATCCTTGGCTTGCATCTTAGAGTCATTTCAGAAATGTTTGTTTATTATATTGATAGTGTCCATGGCCTATTTGGTTAGGGTGTCAGCATATATTAAGCAGGAGGCCCAGGTTTGAATCCCGGTGGAAGCTGGAAGTTTTTTCACTGTTCTGGATGTTCTAACTCATTACAATTTACAAAAATATATATATACATATACACACCCAAACACCTATGCCCAATCCACTCACACCAGTAGAATCAATGTGGCTGAGTGGTATCATCTTAGATCTGTGATACAAAGGTCCAGGGTTGGATTCTATACTGAATCTTCGACTGATGAGTCCCAAAATTACGAAACCGGTTATGAAGTGGAATGATCCCTTGTGTTGATCTTTAATAATTTCATATCCGTCATACCGTCATATCAACATACCACATTTGACACATATTCCTCATCTATGTTAAGTGATGCTATATGAGTAAATATGAATAAGATATGATAAATTTGTGTTTGTGATATGAAGAACAACAACTCCAGATATGTATGAAAATAGTTTCTCAGTTTAGGAGACACTGTTTGGAAGGAGGGCTGTAAACTTATCAATCTCTGATGTCCTAGTGCTTTGTGAAAAGTGAACATTGTTGATGATGAAACCAAATGCCACTATTTAAGTCCTGCTAAGAAGTTCAATATTTGTGCAATTATGTATTTAAAAAAAAATTCTATTAAAAATATTCATGGAAGTTTTGATCATCAGTAAATCCAAAGCTTTCAATTATTATTTCTTTATTTCAGCTCGACAAAATACTTAAAGTGAATTTTGTGACCTACAATATATTTTTCTCCTCAAACTAACCTTCACCAGCTCAAACTGACACGCATACGTACGTACAGTAAATTTGTCAATGTATCACAAAAAAGGTCAAGATTAAAAGAGACATAATTAGAGTTAAGGAAACTGTCTAGATATTTCCTGGTTTGGAAACTGGCAAGGGATAAATATTGTATCCAGCTGGTTTCACGGTTAATGAGTCGTTTTTCATTTCGTGATTAATCCTGGAAGGCTTTTACTTGGTATATATATACACAACAAACTATCTCGAGAAGATGGTAACCTTTTTACTACTATATAGTGGAAGCTGTGTTTAGGTGATCGCTGTGTGTATAAAAGTCAGTCGGTTGATCATCAGGGCTCGAAGGTTTTAACGATTACTTAGGAAATAAAAGTCCCCTTAATTGAGGAGGTCACCAATATCAATTAACTAACACTTCTCCCAGAGGGATCGTCAATGGTGTGGCTCTGTCCATGCGGTCTGTTTTGAAGATGATAAAAAAAAAAAATTTAAAAAAAATTACACCTCATACATCTTAAGGGATATCTGTCCAAGTTAATATTTTCAAATTAAATTTTGCAGAGCCCTCCAGGTCACCAAACTTTTCTTATTTTTTTATTTTTTTATAAACTGACTATATAGGACCAGATATGTACTTTAACATATAACTTTCAAAGTTAAGGATGCCTACTGTATTTGAAAATATAATTTAAAGTTAAATTAAGGATGCCTTGTTGTTCCTGTGTCTCCCTCTTTCATTTTTTTTTGGGGGGGGGAGTAAATTCTAGCACAAGAATATTAGTATTTATCATTTTGCCCATTTAAAAAGAATAATAAAATGCAAAAAGAAATAATTAAATAAAAAAAATAAACAATTTAAAAGGTAGAAAAAACATGTTGATATTCTTGTAAGACTCACACTTGTCAATCAATTCATAAATCCAGAATATGATGAAACCTTCCAAATTTTTTTGAGTTTCACTTTATATATAATATTTTTGATAGCAATTGCAAATATACCCGAAGATATACTTTTCTTGGTCTTAATCGCCTGGAAGTGTTCACATAGGTCCCTTGACCCTTGGGGCCCATTGAACTAGTAGGTCATATGAAAAGATCATTGTGTATCAGGATCATTACTTTGGTAAGCTACATTGCGCAGTTTATTACAGGCTGCTGCAGCTTCTGTTTCGGTGCAACCTGTGAGAAGGTGGTAGAGATGTTCCACAGCATAAGGGACAAGAACGTCATTGAGTTAACTCTGCCTGCTATATGACCTACTAGTTCAATGGGCCCCAAGGGTCAATGGTCAGTTCCTATATAGGAACTGGCCTAGCTGATACATCCATTAGATAACCCAGCCCTACACTTTGGTCTTTCTTGCTTGCTCGAGATGCAAAGATCTTACACGATCTGTATGTGCATATGGCCTGGTATGTTATACTGCCAAGTCTCATTTCACTTTATTGAGAACCACAAATGAAGCTGACACATTTTGTGTTTCCCCCCTGTCTTTATCTTTCAAGGAAAAACCAGTCATAACAGGATTAAATTCCTCAAAGTTTCAAGCATTCATCAAGACACTTTTGAAAGTTTTATTTAGCATACTGTACATGCCAACAATTTTTGGAGTCAGTGAAGATTTAATTTTTGAACTTTCTTTTTCAAAACTATCGGCAAAGAATTGCAATCGGATTAAAATTCTCCAGCCCAGTGTTTCTTTTCGATTAAGCGGGCGTCATCTTCAACAGACTGCCGACATGATGGGATTGTCAGTAATTGTGCATTTAAATTTTCCTCACATGACTCAACAATGTTTGGTACTATATAAACCACCTCCTCCCCTCCCCTCCCCACCCTTATAGGCCTTACCGTTTTATATTAATACACAAATTTGGTTTGGTTGTGCTTACAAGTGGGATTTTTACACAAAAATTGTTCGTTTTTTAAGAAAATCTTCATCAATTGACCTGAATTTTGATCGAGTTATGTCTACAGGTTTTTTTTATAGTCTTCCAGATGTATAAATATACACAGCTGGATTTGATTAAAACTGATATATCCCAGCCGAAAAATAAAAGATAGTGAAATATTTGAGCTGCATGTAAACAGACAAATGGAAACTAGCTGTTAAATCTTATCAGTATCACGAGATCTATGACTTTCTGCCGCCCTTAATGTCACGGTTCTCATGCAAGAGAGAGCGTCTGTTTAACCGGGCGTAGATTTCCAGCTGGTTTTCTTAGTGTGTCCACCACGCTACTCTTTTATGCGTCTCGTAGCCTTCGTTGAATTGATCTTAACTATCCGTGTCACCTCGACGGTCGGATTTAATACACCAACCACCCTATCATCTGTGAAATGATGTTCAAGCAAACAGGTCATATATCAATAAACATCGGTAAATAAATAATGTCGATAAATATAACTCCGTAGGATGTAAGGCTATAAGGCCAGCTGACAAAAAAAAGGAGCACATTATACTATTAAGGAAAGCTAAGATAGCTTTCTGAGTTGACTTTGAGAAGACAAATTTCTTTTAAAATATATTCCATACGTACACTATATTTCATTCGTTCAAAAACAGTGTGAAATGCCTACTGTGTATGTTTTTCATGATAAGTAAAAGTTTTTATCAAAACAAATTTTGGGTAAAATTTTGCAATGGATCACAATATTATTAAACTGGTATGAAAAGAGTATCTGGCCAAAGAAATATACAAGACAATTTTCTTTTAAAATATATTCCATACGTATGTATATTTCATTCGTTCAAAAACAGTGTGAAATGCATACTGTGTATGTCTTTTATGATAAGTAAAGTTTTTATCAAAAACATTTTGCCATAAAATTTTGCAATGGATCACAATGTTATTGAACTGGTTTGAAAAGTGTATCTGGCTAATGAAATATACAAAATATTCTATCAATCTCATAAATTGCTTGATACAGTTCATAACCCTTTCTTTTTTATTGGAAAAAAAAATGTATAATGGTCGCTTAATTTCTTCAAGTTCCAAATGTATGCCACTTGAAGGATTCATATTGGTTGGAAATTTGATGAAAATTGAGGATCAAACTAAAAAAAAAACACTTTTTAAGGAAAACACTGTTATCAGATCTTCATCCTGTAGAGCCTTGAGACAAATTAATTTGTGATTTTTCCATTTTCGTGATGATATTTGAGAGATGGACTGGCCAGATAAACAGTTTTCTCTTAAAAGTTTTACAAGTCAAGACAAGTTGCATGTTCAAGTATGAAGGCCATGTGCTGCATGTCAACGTTATTAAAGTTCGTTAAAGGTGGGAGACCTCACTCTTTTAATAACAATTTCAGTCTGAACAAAAATCTTTGTATTTTACATCTCAGATTGTGCACAATATGGCATTTTAGAATTTTGCATATTGTATTAGGAGTAGCCATTTCTTAATCTAATATTCTGCTACCAAATCATCAAAAAATATCTAAAAAATAATTTTAACAGACCCAGTTTACTGTATCTGTTAATCCCTCAATATCAAGAAATACAAGTTCAAATTCAATTCAAATTTACCTGTTATGGCCCCTCCAAAAAAATTGGTTTCTCTTGAAGCAAAGCTTGATAAAACGTGATAAATTACACAAAGTTTTGATGTCTGTCTGGGTAGCATAGCAATATTGAGTGATGGAATACGACCATATTTGACTTATTATCACAGTCGCATGATCAAATGCAATCTATATTTCAGTTCTTAAAAATTGCTGTTAAACTGGCAACCGAATTTGGTCATCGTCGTTTGTATTTAACGGTTTTTAACCACCTAAATAAATTAACAGTTTCATGCATGTATTGTGCACTCTAGTTTCTTCACCTTCTTCTTTATAAAATTAAGTAGCTGTTATTGTTTCAAATTTGCTAAACTTTGATCGACTCACATGTCATCAAATTTTGGTTAAAATTCCATAGGGATCATATATGTACAGTGCATTTTTCTTGACTATATAAGCCTACTATGTGAAATGGTTAAGTGAAAGTTTACTTTTGTGAGCATACCAATTTTTTACTTTTCATATGATTATTTAAAAAAGATAAAAAAAGTCCCCCCAAAAATGTGTCTGGGTGATCGACGAAATGTTACAGATCCACTGGTTTATAATTAGTCGCTCATGTCGGTAACTCTCTTCACAATTTGTGCAAACATCCCGTAATGCGGTGTGTCTTCATATCGCGATGGCTTGCAATATTAGTTTCTGTAATTATCTACTCCGCTGGCTCGGTAAATATGCCGAACAGAGGCAACCAAACATGGACGTTGGGCATAAAGCAGCTCATTTTTGCATTTTGGTGATTAAAGGCATTGAAGACTCGCCCCAAACTGCTTGCCGCGCTCTGAAAAAGTTAACTTACCGTTGCTTGCAATTGTGAAGTTTTCTGCTTGTCGCTACAAAATGCAGACAATAATGAAACATAATACATTGTTATCTTTAGCTGGACCTGAGATGTCCATAGCTGTATGGTTTGTACAGTGTGCTGTGGGTATTGACCGCAGCTGTATGTACTGACTGTACACTAGTGTCTAATTACCGACGGTAGCAAGCTGTGTGCGTATTTTCTGGGATCGATGGTGGTGTCTAACACTTCTGTTACACCTCATTCGAAACTAGGTCAGATTACCGGCATGAGACGTTATATTGTGAGCGAGACTTCACACCCTTTAAAATAGTTTTACCGAACATAATCTCAAAAACTGATTCATTACTAAGTAATTTAGACACTTACTCTGATTTTACCACAAATTATGTTATTAATGACAAATTAAGGGGGGGGGAAAGGAGGTAAGGGGGGGGGTTCATAGGGCATGATTAATCTAAAGTTGATATGATTCTCAAATTTTTGTTATAATATTAGTGTTTTACCTAATATCACTATGCAAATAACATCTTTGGAAGTTTCAAAAGCTTTTGGCTTTAATTAAAATTACCATTTTTTCAAAGAATTAAAACTTGCATATATAATCAAACAAATATTATAGCTTATAATGTTGATGTAGCATTGTAATCTTCAAAAATAATCCAAAAATTAGTAAACCACAGATCAACTGAGAAACTTTTCTGACTTAAAAGACAAACTATCTAAATGCATGATAAGTGTAGATGTATTTGGTAATGTGTAGCTAGATACATGAATATAAATGGATATTCTGTGGCATACAAATTTGACACAAAATATGGAAAAAGACATTTTTGCAGGTGACTTTAGTTGAGAAAAAAATCCTTTCTCAATATTTCTTTCTTTAACTCAAGATATTTTTTGATTCAATGGAACCAATATTCAGGCTGGTTTAAATCCTCGGTTATTTCCTAGAGTGGATCACATTGTTGTATGTGATGGCATATTGATCTTCAAACTATAATTTTAAATTTTTTTCTAAACATAATCTTTCTAAGGTCGATTATATTCTTGACACCTGATACATTTAGAATGTTTGCTAGCAAGCTGTCAATTATTACTATATTTGGAAGTAATTCATCAGAATGGAGCTTTTTTTTTGGTGCAAATATTATTTTCTTCAGTGATTTTAGTGAATATTACCTAAATATTACTTAAAAAAAAAAAATGTTCTACAATTAATAGTATACAGCAAATTTCACTCCTGCAGCCCAGAGTTTCATTTGTCTGCACTCTACCGTTTAAGGCTGAGCTATATATCATCCATTTCTGCAGATTCGTGACAACTTATTGGACAGCATATTGGGAGTCTTTACATCAATCTCTCCCTTGTCCAGTGGATCTAAAGTTATGACAAACAGGAGATATTTCAAACTGACGATAAAACATTCCCTTAATTTGTCCGCTGTCCATCTGGAAACCTAACCGTTAATCAGCTTATCAAACTGATTCCTTTTCTCAGCTATAATCAAGTTTGTGACAATTTAGAAAATTAGACTTGCTGATGGATACAAGTATCGTAGTACGGTCCTTTTTTTGACGCCTTTTGTGGGGAATCTTAGTTTGACCTTCTCATCATAGACGAAGTCCGAGCGCTAGCGTAAGAAATGTTTTGGTCAAGAAAACTCAAAAAGAAGAGAAATATAAGGGGGGGCTGGGGAGGGATAATAGAGATTGGCAATAACTCAAGGATGACTTTAAGAAATATTGATTTCCTTCAAGTTGCCGTAAATTAAAATAAGCCGTAAAGAAATATATTTATTGGCTAAAAGCATAAAGTGACTTGAAGTGGTGAACTTGAATTCTTGAGGACCCAAACACTATCCAAACACTAACCATGAAACACTAGCCATCAAACACTAACCATCAAGCACTAGCCATCAAACACTAGCCATCAAACACTAACCGTCAAACAGGCTAACCTCAAACACTAACCATCAAACACTAGCCATCAAACACTAACCGTCAAACACTAACCGTCAAACACTAACCATCAAACACTAGCCATCAAACACTAGCCATCAAACACTAACCATCAAACATTAACCATCAAACACTAACCATCAAACATTAACCATCAATACTAACCATCAAACGCGAACCATCAAACACTAGCCATCAATTGCTAGTATGTTACTACATACCAAGATTTAGTGTGATTAGGGTTACCATGATATTTTTGTGCTTGAAAAGTGGGACACTGTGTCGTGATGATGGAGTATTCAAAGTCTAAGGATAGGGGAATTTTGTCCTGATATATCACAAAATTGCTGATTATTTTGAATTGCTGGTGAAACTGTTCAAAAGAAACAATTTCATCTGCCAATTTTAAATAAAATATTTCAAATTTAGTAAAATTGGATGAAACCTTCTGTTCATCATTTCACGTAGCTGTGTCATTCATTGCTGTAAGTAAACAGTGCTATTTTCACTTTGGTCCTATGGTTCTTGATTTCCAAGAGATGCCACCAGAGTTCAATTTTAACTCCAGTCTATTGCCAGTATATTGACCTGATTTCTTGCATTTTCAAAAAGTCCAAAATATGTAGGCTACATAATAGTTAAAATGATGCAATTATTAAGAAATATTTTATAAAAGATCACTTCTCTTTCTCCATGTTGACTATACCTGTTGCTTATCAATAAGTTGAAGCATATATGTATATATATATAAAGTTTGTGACCTAGAGTTGCAGTGTAGTGCAGTACACACTTATAACTAAACAATGAAGCTTCATTATGGAAGGTGTTGTAGGTGGTAAAATGCATCATCACATATACAATGCATATAGGCCTACACCATACATTGTGGTACTTGCTTCAGTTGCAAATTAGTACGACACAGCTTTGAAACTCTTAGCATTATTACCAAGGATGGCTTCGTAGAACTGTGTAAAATTACCACCGGGCGCCAACATTAGATGCCGTTGTAAAGGTTTTGCTAAGTCTGAATTTACAAACATGTGCGATTAATATTTGCATAGTAATTAGGTCTTTACGACGTAATAGCTGTATTATAAAAAATCTAAAAGAGAAGCTCCCGTCGTTTGATTGAATGTGGTCTTGACATCTTTTTTCAGTGCTTGATTCCTGGATCTGCCGTGAAGTTGATCTTGCCCGTTTTGAATTGTGTCATTATAAATTCATCGTTAATATGTAACGAATTAACACAATCGAATTCAAATCCCTTTAAGTTCATTGTCTTTAAATTATTTCTATATATCTAGGGATAACAATTATACACTGTTGGACACAGGTGATCAACACAACAAGCTAGCTACCATGAGTGAGTCAGGTATCACTGTTCGTCAGCAAACACCTTTAACTCGTTCTAAGCATTGCAAGCTTTTGTCAGACTTTTCGAAAGCAAAGTGATTGAAGGCTGACAAGAGAAAGAACCTTTTATCCCATTATAATTATTCTCTGGCACCTCAAACAAACAGTTTCGGGTAAAAACCAATGGTATCTTATCTTCCGTAGAGCAAATTAATTTTCGTTTCTCGTCCAGATTGCGAGACGCAATTACGGGGATGGGGAGGTCGGGGCTTTATGCTACGCAGTGATGGATTTAGAAGCCCAGAGAAGAGATTTGTGGACTTCTTTCTTTTTTTTTTGGTCGGGAAAATTGTAAAGTCACGGTAGACGGATGACATGCTGCCTATCACAAAGCACAAACATTGTAACTGGTGGATTAAAATAAATGTGTGACATCAGCGGGGGTAGAGAAATTTACGATCGGAATGGGTGGTTTATTAAGATACTGCAGTCACGCGTCACGATGGTATACAGTATAGTATAGGAAAAAAGGGGACGAGTTAAGGTTTCTTGCCTTGCGATAAAGAATAAAAAAATGTTTCTTTCTCTACGGTAATGTTGTCTTTTTCGGTGGGTGTAAGATAAATAGGAAGCCTACATCCAAATAGTTGATCATTTTTGTCATTTCAGACACCTCCTTTAATTTGGAAGAAGCAACAAATTAATATGAGAATATCGTTTATTAATAAGTTATAATATTGAGTGTAGTTTTGTGATCAAATATATGTCCCATGTGCACGTTACATAAATGAGTTAAAAAAGCTGTCGGGTATGAATTGATGTTTTACACATTTTTTTCCTCATTTTTGCATGAATAATTAACCTATCAGTCAAGTCCACCCGATTTTGAATCGAGGTACTGCATTGCAAATGAAGTAATATGTCACTTTAAATTTGACTGATTTACATAATAATAATAAGGTACAAATCTTTATTGACCATCTTGGTGTAAAATTTGGCTCGAAAAGTTGCTTATTTAGCTTGGGAAATTTTATACTTACTTGCACGGAAGGGAAAATATTATATTGTAACGTTGCCGCTTAAATTGTAGAAAGTTAAACGGAACTTTCCACCGTAAATTAAGGAAACTTTCACGGAAAAGTTGACTGTTCAAAGAATAACATTGTAGCTCCAAAATAAGTCGCGAAACACAGCTATTAGAATTGGCTTCTATTTATTAATGCAAGACACTGACTTAAAAGGCTAAATAACAACAAGGTAAACAAGAAGTGACTGAATAATTACTAACGGCTGACAACTAACAACTAAACAACTGACCGAGTGACACAGACTAAATATGATAACTAGAGTAACTGCTAGAGTAGCAAACTAAATGGTAGCTGACAACCTACAACTGGCATCTAAACAACTGGCATCTAAACAACTGGCATCTACTTACAACTGGTATCGACTGGTTTCTGCCCACTGAATACATCCCTATTTAAACAGAACCCATGCCCAGCTACTGACCACCAATCCTGATAAGCTAAGCCGGTGTCTTCGCACCTCTTTACTAAGAATAACATAAGCGTATGCATACAGTAAAACTTTCCCAGGAAAAGGAATAAGATAAGAACATGCAGTAAAACTTTCCCAGGCTTTTAAATCAAGATAAGATACGCTTATAACACTTATTCTTATGACTCATTAGGCTTTTTAATTAACACTTACTGATTCTCAGGAATACGGATTACAAAGACTACATAAGGCTCTTTCATTATAGTCATATATACTACAATGGGTGTAAACAAATTAGTGTGAGAAAATCTAGTTTCTCACCACCCTGAAATCACTACAATATGTTTGGCCTAAACTCCCTCTTTTTTCTTCTTTTGGAGATTAAATTTCCAAAGAAAGAGAACATAAGGTATATATACAAATCAGGCCTCAAATATCACAGATTTAGCTGCACTTGCTAACAAAGTGTCAGTCAATCAAAATATTTAAATTCACATTCATTTGCATAATTTTCGTTCAATTAACACAAAAGCAACTATTAATTTTAATACACTGGAGCTAAATTTGTTGTAAATGGCAAACGGCAAAAATCTACTGGCATTTTTTATATCTACTAAAATAAATGTGTTTTAAGCCTATAGCAAGCATTTACTTCCTTGGCAGGGACTAAATGACACTGTTGTACAGAAGGATTCAATGTCAGTGCTATAGCGTCCAACAGTTTATTTTGACAAAGTACTTCTGGATAACAAAGTGAATTTTTTCGCCAAACCATTAGTTGTCATCACCATTTCTGCTCTGATCATTTTAGCCTTCTAATTAAAGTTGAAAGGTAGATTTTAATTAAAATTCTTGGAAATTTCCTGATAGCTTGAGACTAATGTGGTACAAATTAGCAACTTAAAAACTGTGCAGATGTTAATGTCTCTGCAACGGACAGGCGTGAAGGTCTTCAATGGAAGATGTCAGATCTGTGAAACACTGTGTATTGTGGCTGTTGTAGGTTACTAATCTACATGACATCCGAGGACGATATGGTGGAAGATGAGTATTGTGCGGTATACATAGCGTCCTTGACTGCTGAATGACTTTATAGCTATACTGGACTATACATACATGTTTAAAATTATATTTTGAAACATAATTCAAAAGAAAATCAAATGGAAACTATGACTTCTCCCTCTTAATTATGGCATGTTTTTGACAATTTTGTTTTAGGTTTTTGGAGAGAATTATACGGTGGTCCCTAAGTTAGGGAAGGATGAGGTGTAGATGTACAGGTTGTTATAATATGACATCACAACCAATTTGTGTTTTTTTTGGGGGAGAGGGGGTGGGGGGTTGGACTTTATACGTCTTGACGAGCTTTGTCAAATTGTTGAGTAGTCGCTGCCTTGCACTGCTAGCTTGACAAAACATGTCCAAATTTATAATATTTGTCGAGTTGATATTTATGTTACGCCTGCGTGGCATCGTGATAAATCCAGGTCAAAAATTTGTGGCGAGTGGCTGTTCTTTACTTATCCACAGCAAAAACACAAAAAAATTGTCGACAATCTATAAATACTAAAATATGATATCTTGTCGAAAAATAGTCAAATTGTTGAGATGCTGTGCTTTATTGTACTGAACTTGCCAACATGTCAAAACCACAATATTGGATGACTTTTCAATTAAGTTACACTAAACAGAACATCTAACATGTTGATCAAATCATCATATATCAAATTATCGAGTTATCTCTTTATATGCTAACGGGGTAGGTCTATACAGCTCGTTGAATCCCTTCAGAACACCGCATAATTTAAAGTACATAATCACAATTAATATAAACATGATGGGTAGGTTGTCTCTTCTTAAATATTCCAGTTATCAATTTAAAACAAAATGATCGTCACATATATCCATCCACAAATAAAAAAATCGTACAACATCTCCCATGCATATATCACCCTGATTTTCCAGGTTCATACCCTTTTCAGGTAACTTGTAATTATTCTATAATTGACAATTTCATCAGAGTTGGAATTCAATATTCCATTTTAAATTGGAAGGGATATAATAATAATAATGATACACATTATAGAGTACCCTTCAATATGGAGGAGTAATTTTCTATCCCGTGTATTAAATATGAAAATTGAATTTTCCTGGATCTGCCAAAAAATGTTCTTTAATTTTTACCCTGCTATTAAATTTCTGAAGTCAAATTATTTCAATTTGATGGGATGTCTAATGCCAGCCGAACTGAGTTGTGATTTGTACGGTTTGTTAATGAAAATCCTACCTGTGCGAAACGTGCATTACCTCGGCATTCAGCTCTTCCGAATATATATTCCAAGTTCGAAAGTTCAATACGTGTCAACACACTTCTTCCATACATATGCATTGCCAGAGACTATCCAAGTTGATCATAGGTATATACCCTAGACTATAACAGGCGCATAGCCAAGGGGTGGGTGGAGCGAAGGGGGCGACCACCCCCCCTTGAGCATATTTTTTTGTATGTTTTTATGATATTGCTAGTAATTTCAAGCTTAGATGCAACTTACAAGGCCTGGGAAATGCCATTTCCAGTGATCTGGGAGGCATTTTCAGCCAAAATTTTCTTGTACGCGGTACCGCCAACCCATGGTGGCGCTACACTTAAATAGTTTTCAATGCAGAATCTCCGGCTCTGGTAATTTGCCTACAGGTTCGCCCCTCCGTTGGCAAATTCCTGGCTACGCGCCTGGACAATAAACATTGTAAATGGTGTCTTTTGACAATGAATCTGTTTCTTTGTTTTAAGAATTGGACTAGATAAAATGTTTGTTGAAAAAACACCATTAAATCTGAGTAAGAATTTACTTTGAGAATGATTACTTCATTAATTAAACCTTTTAAGGAGTAGTGAGTGCATGCTCATTAAACTTCCGATGGACTGTCACTATATGATTAACAGGTCTTGAATGCATGACAGTTCATTTAACTGACCTGGATCACTTTACACGGTCTACAACAAACAGCTGGTTTTGAAGTCTAATGCATTGCCAGGAGAATCCCTCCTCTGAATCTCTCTCCTTTGCTTTTGGAATAATATTAATTAATTTTTCTTCTGCTAGTAATGAACAATTTACCACCAAAATTAGGACATATTATTGTTAAAAAAAAAAAAAAAAAAAATCAGTTTTGGAGTATGTATTCACAATTGCAAAGATATGTTTCATTTGTGAGTATGTGTTAGGATCAGTGTCATTACCCAGATCTATTGGCACTCGGGGTGGATCCTTCTTTTGTCATCCCATGCAGGGGATGCCATCCAGGGGAGGGGTATAAGGGGAGGGGATGGTCT
>JAIPMN010031133.1:0-10287 GCA_020650975.1 Apostichopus californicus
CTACATCATGGCTGGCTTCTTTCAAATTTCCTAAACAAAAACTGTGAATCACATTAATTAACAATGTTGGTAACACAATCAGTGAAACAATGGGGAATCTTCAGCGTTTCTGTTGAGGGCGCTGTCATACATGTCCTAACAGTGCCATAGTTACAACTCTGATTCCTAATGTGCACCTCATCTAATTTGTTGACAGATCTCCAAAGATTTTGTATAGCCATACTGTAGGTAACGTATCTCAATCTATGCCCAAGTTGTGAAAATATGTTTAAAAAGATCTCGTCTCCGATAATCAAGAGAAGAATCGAAGTCCAGTATAATAAATTTCGGAGACTTGGATACAATTTCACTGACGTTCCATGTTAGTGTTCTGTTTGGTTGACGACCAGACCTGTGTGCCAAGTTGCCAAACGAAAGGCAGGCAACATTTCGTGGCTAAAATGACCATGTGTTGATAAAACAAGGAACAATTTGCTATGTCTGAAATTTTCATTAGCTTGTGCCCTGCGAATGGACTATAATTTTGGGAAAAAATCTTACATTGTCAATGATTGTGTGATTATTAACTGCAGAGTAGCACCAAGATAAAAGAGTAGCACCAAGATAAAAGAGCAGGGCTAGGGATTGCTATACATGTCGGAATGGAAATGCACAACGAAGCTTGAAACTATATTATTTAAGGCATACACACAGTTAAGGGAATTTTCCTTTGCTTTTGACCTATAAATCTTTTAATAATAATAATAATAATAAACAGTTCTTATTAAGCGCCCGTAACAGAAGTCTCAGGGCGCTTTACAAATAAAAAAGTCATAAAATACATAAAGAATACAAGTCAAACACACAGCAAAAGAAGCAAATGACCGCTGACCAGACAAGGAACATGCAACGAAAGAGCAAACCAATAAGAAAACCAGTGTCTGGCCATCGATCCTGACCTAGTCTAAAACCTTTTGACCTACATAGCTTTTGACCTTTAAATAAGTCAGTATAAATCTCATTCTGGTGAAATCTGATCAACCTAAACCATCAATGAAGTTGTAGAGTATGGTATGTAGTGTATCACGCTATGCATGCCATCTTATTGGTGTTATTGTTATGTGCACTTACCCTTTATTGTTATGTTAATGTTTGTATGGTATGCCTTGCAGCTGGTGTACTGCACTGCTGTATGCAGTGCAGTGTTGGAGGAAATACAGTTCAGTTCTGCACTTACTACCAACCTGTCAACATCTCTTCTATTGTGCCTTGTCCATCAATCCCTTTAAGTTGTAGTGTACTCTACAAAGTCACATAGGCCTAGCCTAGCTAACTGGATAGACCCAAACCAAAGAGCGAGTGAATGAAACTCTCATTAAAATTGTCCTCTAAAGTTATTGTGCTTTTTCAATTGTGAAGTTGTACTGTCCTTGTCCTATGTCATACTGGCCTACAGTGACTAGAAATACAAAGTAGTGTTAAATATGGCCTTACATTAGGCCTAAGGTAGGTAATTTGTCCCAGACAATAGGCTATTGCAATAACACTACAATTGTTTACTAGTTGCTGTTACCACTTACGTGTTGCACTAATCCTAGGATTCACTAGCCTAGGCCTAGGCCAGTAAACATAGCACTAGTTTCCGCTGTAGAAAACCTGCTGTTTGGGAATGGAAACTAACAGAGGAAGCTAAATGGGGCAGAGGCTAACGCCCCTCTCCCTACCCCCAACTACTGCCACTGGCAATAGGCTAGCGTAATGTTTTGTCCTAATTCAACGAAGGGCTATTCCAAAATCTTCTTTTCAATTCAGGGATGACTATGACTTAACTTAAGTAACATTACTGGCAGGGCAAAACCTTCGTAATACTTTGTAGGAACTCGATGTGCCTGCAAAATTTATAGTTACCTGTTTGTTGGTATGATATCGATACCATACTGAGTACTGACAGTAACAAAAATATGTAATTCTCCATTCTGGAAGTGTTTCATTCACTGAGTAATATGATGGCTAAGTTAGGCAAGTACTGGTACTACTACTAGTGGTACCGTGGTAGGCTAGTTGGGCGTTCGGCACGAAAGTATTAACGTTATGTCTACAATACTTCTCGAACATGAATGATGAACCTTCAACTTTCCAAGTTTGCTCTCTGGGAAGATTCACACTAACAGAATCTGTGCCTTTTTCTTTGATTTTGTCACAAATGTGAGCGCTGTGTCTCTTCTTTGCACTTGAAGCTGTATGCCTGATACCAAGCCTTCCAGGTACGATCTTAATTAAGCTGTTATTTCGTATGTACGTACGCGCATATACATACTACACTAACAGTATATATGCGATAAAAATTCCAAACAGCAGAGACACAAGGTTATGTTGTGAGTTGCCGTGCTAAAATATTAAATAAGGGCTTGGTCACTATGGGGTCGTTATTGGTACAACGGGTTTAAGGTGATTGTTGCTTACATTTTGGGAAGCAATTTTATACTAAAATGTATTATTGTCGTATTTAATAATGTTTTTAATATAAATTAGGTGGATCTTAATCATCAGTAACAATAAAAATGAAATTAAAGGTCAAAAGACACCACGGGGATAAAACTAGTAACCTCTAATTAAATGGATCCTCTCAAAGATCCAGGACCAATTAAATTGCGTACTGGAAAAAAAGATGGCGGCGTCCATGAGAATTTCCAAACTAATTTGGCCGGTGACTTTTTTTATTTGCTGCTTACTATTCTGTGTGATTTACAAGAACGATTAAACTGCTCTGTGTTCCGAATCAATAATTAACATTGATAAACGTTCAAATTAAACTTAGGCTTAAACTTAATTTCGTACAAGCAGATATGTAATTTTAGAGATAGGCAAGTTGTATCCTAACTTTAACACTGCTACGAGAGGTGCTAGTATAGTAATTTGTATAACTACTGTACTTTAATTTATGTGAAATTTGTGTTTTACCCTGTTCAGAGGAAAACAAAGAAACACCTTGATTAAAGTTTCTGCTGACTGGTTGCTGCTCACTTCCCTTAAGTAATTAACCAATGAATGAAATGAAATGAAGTAGAGGCCTATTCAGTGTCACATTGTAGGGTATCTCTACTCTTCCTTACTAACTTAACATAATAGGCTACTCCTGAGTGTTGCAGCTGTGCAGATGTTTGTAGCTAAGTTGCTGCTTATATATTGTCTTGTTGGTATGCATTATTATGTTAATAGATACGTGTTGTGATGTTAAGTCATACTAGCCTGCCTCGATCAGGCCATGGGAAAAGTGTTACTAAAACGAATGACAATTGTGTTACACATAAAGAATGACAATATGTTGTACACACTAAAAAATTGCGTTGACTAAAACGAATGACAGTGAATGACAGCACAGACATTTGCTTCAACCGGATATCACAGTTCAGACTTCGTGGGTATATTAAAGCCACGCAAACCGAGTGGACGCGAAGTGCGTGGCTTACAGATCTAGTAAAGTACGGAAAAGATACAAACGCACCTTATAGTAAGCGAAATTGTAAGTCTGATTTTAAAAAGTAAATTTAACGTCATTTTTCCAATATTAATTGTTAGAAACTAACAATACTATCATCTTGAAACGGCTTCAGTTATCATTCTATATAAATCTACAGAGGTAAATGTCAAAAGCACAGCACTCAAGCGCATTCTCACACCAAAACTTTCCCTGTGGTTTCTATCCGTAAATTACACTAAAACCCTGCAACCACGTAACATGCAATTTTCCTCAAATCATTTTTGCGCAGAAAACCAATAACTGCATTTGCTCCACTCCGTTAATCATTCTATCTCTTCTCACCCCCGTCCTTCGTTGTCATTCGCTGTCATTTGCTGTCATTCGCGAATGATAATTAACCCTGTACAAAGTCAATTGTCATTCGGTCATTCGCTGTCATTCGTTTTAGTTTGTCCCCGAAAAGTGCTAGTATAGTAATTGTATAAGTAACTACTGTAATTAAATTTATGTGAAATTTGTGTTTTCCCCTGTTCAGATGAAAACAAAGAAACACCTTGATTAAAGTTTCTGCTGACTGGTTGCTGCTCACGTCCCTTAAGTAATTAACCAAGTAGACGCCTATTCAGTGTCACATTGTAGGGTATCTCTACTCTTCCTTACTAATACTAACTTTATTAATTAATACTAACTTTAATAATAGGCTACTTCTGAGTGTTGCAGCTGTGTAGATGTTTTGTAGCTAAGTTTTTGCTTATTCTATTGTCTCCTTGGTATGCATTATTATGTTAATGGTTAAGTGTTGTGATGTTAAGTCATACTAGCCTGCCTCGATCAGGCTATTGGAAGCCTACATGTTGTAAATGTTGAAAAGTCTCAGTTGCAAGGTTCTTTTGTCAATTCTGTCTGGTGCGAGTTCTCCACAGACAACTCCAAGAGGTCCAGTAGTGTTATTACTATTGGTGTTTACCGTTCTCCTAACAGCGATGAAGATAACAATGGCTTGCTGTTTGAATCAATTAGAAAGGCTAGTAAAGGTGATGTTGTTATAATGGGCAACTTTAATTTTTCTGACATTAATTTGATAGATGGTTCCAATGGTAGGAAGGGTAGTAACTTACTAGATGTTGTGCAAGATTGCTTTTTACATCAACATGCTACTTTCCCTACTAGGGGGCAAACATCCTGGATCTTTTCTTGTGTTCTGATTGAAGTAATGTTGTTGATTTGATGGGTCTAGGAACTAGTGATCATGATATAATAGCATTTGATTTTGTTTGCAAGGACGTAACTTCTGTTAGCAAGGAAAAGGTCGATGACTTTTTGAGATCAGATACAAAGGCAACTGAAACTTTACTAAAGGGTACAGATTGGATTAATTTGTTATAGACATAAGTTCTTCTCAGTCTTGGATCTGTTTAGTTGATAAGTTTAAGGTTATTATGGAAAATCATGTTCCGTGGAAGAATCTTTGTCGTAAAAGCAGTATGCCTTCCTGGATGAATAAGAAAGTTAGATGTGCAATTAGGCAAACAAGTAGAATACATGTGGAAGTTGTATAGGGGGACTAATTCTGAATCTCTTTTGGTTCAAAATTCATCAACTGAAGGTAGAACGCTTAGTCTCTGAATTTCGAAAATAACATTGCCTTAAATATTAAGGATAACCCAAAAACCTTCTTTTCTTATGTCAGGTTAAAGCAGAAAGTTAAAGATGCGGTTGTTTCTCGTAGGGCACTACATGCAGAAAATATATTTACTGATAGTCAGGATCTTGCAGATATTTTGAACAACTATTTTGTGTTGGTTTTTACAAGGGAAGTTATGAGTAGTAGTTCAGATTTTCAGGGGGGAAGTGATGGTCCTAAATTGGATACGGTCTTATTTTTCTATGTTTCTAAAGCTCCTGTGCCCGATGCAATCCATCCATATTTTTTGAAGACTTTTGCACACCATTTTTTGCGTTCCACTCTCATTGGTATTTAGTAAACTTATGAATGAAGGTTATGTTCCTCAGGACTGTAGATGTGCTAATATTACCCCAATTTTCAAGATGGTTGATAAGTCTAAGCCCTGTAATTACAGGCCTGTTAGTCTCACTAGTGTTGTTTGAAAGGTCATGGAGTCTATTGTTAAAAAGTATATGGTCACTTGGTCAGTCACTTCAGCAGTCAGTCTTTGATCAGAGAGTCTCAACATGGCTTTTGTCAAAATAGGTCTTGTCTCACTAATATCCTTGAGTTTATGGAAGATGTAACAAACTCATTTAATAGGCAGAAGTCAGTAAATAGAAGCTGTGTTCCTGGATTTCCAGAAGTATTTGTACCAGAGATCTTTGTCTTAAACTCCACAAGTCACAAAGTAGGATTAATATTCGGCATAAATTCTTTTTCTAATAGGGTTTTGAATGAGTGGAACGGTTTGCCTGAAAAAGTTGTACTTGCAAGTAGTGTGAATGGGTTTAAGAATGCTTTGGACAAGCACTTTAATCATTGTAATCGGGTCTGAGTGTTTGTGTCTTCAGTGTTTTTTCCCTCCTATAGGGTCCTTGATGGGGACTTGAGTGTCCCTCCTGATCCTCGTTTTTTATACTAAAGTAAACTACATGCATGCTAGAATAGATTCAGACGAGTGCAGAGCTGCAGATCATCTGTGTGTGTAGTCTTCTCTGTGTTAATTCCTGTGTCCAACCCTTCTCGGTCTCTACAATATGTAAACCAAGAAACTGACACATTTCTTGCGATTGAAGTGATGAACGTAACTTCAAAACACCAGTACTCAATAATTGAGAGAATGACTGTAAATAATGTAATCACTTTATATACCGTTGTTATAAATACCATGATCAAGTGTGGCCATTTATGTATTTGGGCCACATTCACTGGCTACACAACTAGAGAAATTAGACAAGCTTCTGTTATTTTCATTGTCCAAAATTTTACAGTCAAAGTTTCAGTTCCAGGGATTAAAATAATGGTTTGGCTAGGACAAAACCGTATCTGATAAATTATGAGGAAATGTTTCTATATTAATGATCAGCAAGCAACTTGCAGCTAATCTATATGAGTCATTCAGACCCTTTCAGTCTTCTTAGTGCTTCTTTACTTGTCAGAAGTTTATTTCAAATAATTCTTTTACTACTAGTAGGGTCAAGATTACAAATTTCAGTCAAAAAGCCGAAACCATGTTGAATTTTCTCGACCGAACACAGAAATAATTCCCAAATTTTGGCATTGATCATTGATCAGAAATGTTTTGGCCGACGTCCAATTTTTTTTGGGTTCGCTATTCGTACAGTACAGTATCCAGCTACTTCTGCTTTGAAATTATTTAATTTCGTCATAATGGGTTTATCTGTATTTTCTGTCTAGTGTTTTTGATATATTCCTATTTTTAGTTTTGCACAATTTTGACACTTTACAGCCATTTCCTACATAATTTTTACATACTTTTATATGTTAATTTTTTTTTTACTCTTTAGATGTCTTAATACAATTTTTTCTGGCATATCTTTACATATTTTTGCATATTTTTGATAAATTTCTCACTCATATTTATTACGGAGCAGGAGGAAGGTTATGAATTTTCTATGTGTAATATTTATATATATTGGCTGTATAAATAAATAAGAAATGAAACGAAGTCTATATTATATATATTTCTCTACGATTTGACAGAAATGGGCGAAGAAGACAGTCAACTGCTTTCATCAGACCAGAAATTTTTCAGCACCAGCTGCCAATGCAACTAAACAGTACACGTTGATGACACAAAAGGATGGAGTCAGAAGAATCCACCTAAACGATCCCAAGAAAAGGTACTGTACACACTACATACAGTATGTTTTATGTGTGATAACATAATTTACGCATTCTTTCGATAAAGCTACAGTTTTTTGTGTTGAACTCGACGTGTAACTATAATCTGATAATATTTGAGCATTAAAGGCTTCTTCTGGTACTTGAAGATAACTGCTTTAAAGGCATTGAAGACTCACCCCAAACCGCGTGCCGTCTCTGAAAAAGGAAACTTTTCGTTGCTTGCAAATGAAATTTGCTTCTAGTTGCTACAAAATGCAGACAGTAATGAAACGTGGTCAGATTACCGGCATCAGACCTTTCTTTGTGCGCGAGTCTTCACACCCTTTAAGAAACCTAATTGCTGAATAAAATTGCCTGCATCTTTTATTTTGTAGGTCAAAGCCACATCGTAACATTTTTGTGTCCTGAAGATATGAAAGTTTGTTGATGTATTGTAAATTATTCATCTGGCAACAGTAGAGTTAATGATGTCATTAGAGCTGAAAATTGTCTTAGTTTTTTTTAAAGTTTTTTTTGTGATATTTCAATCATTTATCCACAGAAGAAAATCATATTTCTTCAACAAAAAAAAAAGAGTAAAAATAAATTTGGAGGATTCTAAGCAAATTCCTTTTTTTTTGGTTTCTACCTTGTTTTGCTCCTGTCTCAGAAATGCTCTATCTTTGGCGATGTTGCATTCCTTGAAGAAAGACTTACTGAAGGAAACTGCTGGAGAAGAAGAGGTCAGAATAATCATCATATCGGGGGAAGGTCCAGTCTTCTGTGCTGGACATGATCTTAAAGAACTGGTACGTTATCGCTGCAAATTCGGTAATAGATTTGCCACAATCTGGTGGTTCCAAATACTCAACCACTTAAGAGAAGAGGACCTCCTGGTGGAAGCATATATCTGATAAAGTTTACTGGTAGAAAAACTGTTAGCAAACTGCTTTATCTACTGAAAAAGAATATACTAAACCAAAAATACTTTATCAAAAAGAAAAACCTGTTTAGGTAAATATATTTACCTATAAAGAAAATGTAAAGGTAAAAATTTTTTTTAAAAAAATATAAAAGTTAGAGGGCCTAATAGTTTTATCCTAGCAGGACCTTATTCAGAAGCTAACTGTTTGACTGGTATACATTTAATTCTCCCAGATTAGATCTCCCAGGAAAACCTTTAAAACCTTTAAAACTTTCAAAAACCTTTATTTCAATAAACAGTTCTATATATATTTTTTCTTTTCATGTTTGAAGCCTTTAAAAACCTTTTATTTCTTCATTTACAACTTTTATAAAAACCTTTACTTTGTTGAAGAGCTGCCGGGAGGCCTGATTTAATTCAAAATGCTTAGAGCACAGACGTTCTTTTGAAGGTCAGTGGTAACATTGACAATCTCTCTGATTTTGGCTCAATGGTGTACTTGACAATTTTTTATAGTTTTATAATTCAGATACATGAAGGATCAATGTTTCGATCAGATATCATGATTCGTACCTGTTTAGGTCTCAATTCAAAGCGTATGATAAAAGCAAAGAGAAATGTACCTTAAAATTGGCCCATGGGTGGATGCTGTCACAGTACAAGGTTAATGTTTTCCTTGTTTCAGTCATATACATTTTTCTTTAGCCTATTGGTGTTATTCAAGGCTGTTTGAACATTTTTTCAAGGCTGTGTGCATTAAAAATTCTCAATCAAAATATTGTTTGCAATCTGACATTCAACGACAGGGAAGCATTTCTATCAACTGGTGCAGCAACATGTATTAAAGACAATATTCAATATTTCGGGAACATGTGAAGTTTCACCACGTACCACCCTACAGTACATTGGCTATGAAATGCAATCATGTGGTATAAACAGTCTCAAATTGTCTTTTCTTGTATTTTGAGCAGACCAGTGAAACGGGGAGAAAGTACCACACAGAGATCTTTGATGCTTGTACTGATGTCATGCTATTGGTACAAGATATGCCAGTTCCAGTTATTGCTCAGGTAGCAGGTTAGTCAGCTTATTAAAAGCACACAGTAGAAAAAAATAGTATTGTAGTGTGGTGTAGTGTGTTGTGGTGTGGTGAATTGTATTTTAATGTGTTGTATTTTAATGTTTATTATTGTATGGTATGGTATGGTATGGTATGGTATGGTATGTTATGGTATGGTATGTTATAGTACGGTATGGTATGGTATGTTAGAGTACGGTATGGTATGGTATGATATGGAATGGTATGGTATAGTATGCTATGCTATGGTATGGTATGCTATGGCATTGTATAGTATGGTATGGTATGCTATAGTTTGGTATAGTATGCTATGCTATAGTTTGGTATGGTATGGTATAGTATGGTATAGTATGCTATATAGTTTGGTATGATATGGTATGGTATATTATGGTATGGTAGGATATGGTTTGGTATGGTACGGTATAGTATGGTATGGTATGGTATAGTATGTTATAGTATGGTATGGTATAATATGGTATGGTTTGGTATGGTATGTTATGGTATGTATGGTATGTTATGGCATGGCATGTTGTGTTGTATTCCAATTTGAAGCACTAAATTTGGATTCATATTTTGAAAAATCAAAACACAGTATGTTAGTGTGTATCTCATATATGACATCATATCTATTCACTTTTAAATATGATGCATCTCATATTCAAGATGTTTGTATGCTATCTCAAAATGTCATGTAGGAAATGAATGATAATATCATACATCATATACAATTATTAAAAACTTCCCTTTTCATCAGTCACAAATAAATTAACACTGGTCTTTTAACAACATCAGTCAATGATCACAGTTATGACACGAGACCAGAGTCTCTCGTAGGGGTATCTGCTGTCAATTTGGTGCAGGCCTATACCATTTTTTTCGCTTTCTTTTTGGCTAAATTTTTAGGGCAAGAATAGAGTTTTGGGGGATGTATTACATGTTTAGAGGTATAAGAGAGTATAAGAAGATAGTTTCATTATTGTTTAATGCACACGGAAAGGTGGCTGGAGAATGGTGAAGAAGAATTTGAA
>JAIPMN010031135.1:0-11181 GCA_020650975.1 Apostichopus californicus
TTGATTTACACAAAATAAATACAGTTTACATAAAGCAGGAGACAGATGATTACTTCACAATAAAATATCCAACTGCAAAAATTACAATAGCACATTCTACACATTAGTGTTCCAATGGTGCTTTGTGTCTTTCACAACTTGTTTAAATTTATCTGCAGTGAATCACTTCTCATTGAAGTCCTTGAAATTTGTCCAATTGATCTTTTCAAAGGTGAGTCCAATGCATTATGATCACGATATGTTTTAGTGTAGAGCATACAAATTATTATAATGTTAATAATGCCAGTTCTAGTAAAGCTGAATGTAGTACAGTAGTAGCCAAGAGAAATGTTTAGTGGAAGTGATATTTATTTCATTTTGTTTGCATAGCATATCTAACAACAATAACATCCTTCTCATACATGTATGTTTAATCCATTGCTGACACTGTCATAGCTTACCAGACACAGAACTAATTAGCTTGTTAGAGGAAATTGGGAAACATCATTAGGAAGGTTAATGAGGTGCTTAAGGATGCCATAAATTGAATTGAAATTTATTCTACCACAGAATTACTTTTTATTTCAAACAAAATTGATTAGATGGTTCAGGGAATAATTTGTCAGGTAGTGTTGGTCATGATGAAGGTGACCTGCCGGTGTGTCATAATGCATGTTGTTAGCACAGCTACAGGAACTACAACCATTACAAGGACTCTTCATGATCAGAGAAGATACCACAATAAATACAGTAAGACTGTGACAGTACATCATCAAAGGGAGTCAAATCTGAAATATTAAGTATATTCATATTAAACATGTAGGTCTGCAGTGATTACATTAATACTTAAACTCTGTGCATTCCTAGTCATATTTCTGAAGTACAAACTTGGAGTCTGGAGACACGACAAATTATTGGATTATCTGCAGTGGGGAAGAGGTAGTACCTTATATTTGTTAGAATTGATATCTCTAATGAAGGGTACATAGTAGAAGGAAACTGAAATATTTAGCATTTGCTAATTTCTGACCTTATTGCTTCAGCATGCATGGGAATGTCTGTGAACGAAAAGGAAATACATTTCCAGGCCACATGAAGTAGGTACTTGAATGCATTTAGCATCATGTCTGTTATTTGGGAGAGATGAATGTTAGGTCTTTGCAACTTTCTCAACAGGTTTGTGGTTCATGTGTGTCAATGATACTACAGGTGGAACCACGTACTGACTACAAGCAAATAACACTGCTACCTCTTGCAATACTTTATCTAGATGGTACAGTAGTGACTAGTCCACTGCTGCATTTTTAAGGTTTGTAAAATCCAGTTTAAAGAGACAGCATGGCCGGAAAATTGAGTTATATAGATATATATTCAACAGAGTTGCTCGTAGGTTCTGTGACATTATTAAATATATGCAGTTATTCATTTATGACACTGTGGAGGTGTTCAAGGTTAACTAGGGGACAAGTATGTGGGTCATTGCTTAAATATCTTCTTCCCTAATTGGAAATTAGTTGTTTACTGCACAGGTTAAGTATTATCATTGGGTAATGTCCATCTTCAGATGAGTAAGAAGATGAGGTCAAAGGTCATCATTGTAGGAGACATACTATACATCATGTATTTAGTGACATTGTTTAGCACTACCACACTTGTATACATGTATACACATAAGCCCCAAGCTCATTGCTTTAATAATTGGTAACATGAATGATGAAACAGGAACTTAGGTTGATGGTGCATACAGTATATTGTACAGTATGTATTACTATCTTCTGTACACTTTACTGTGTATCTAATAGTACTGCTGTTCTAGTGCACATGATGCCAACTTGTTTGTCTTCATGCCATTGGCAATCATTTCTGCTGTTAAGTCCTCTTGGCTGTTACTTATTTTTCTTCCTGTCCCTATTTCCTTCCTCTGTGGATGTTTAGGTTGCAAGGTTACTGAATCATCTCTCATGTATGGCTCTACCAAGTTAGGTGTATCATATCAACCCATATTAGCAGATACGGTACAGTGAGGTTAAAAAAGAAACTCATTTGATTGGAAAAACTTTACATGGTATATAGATTTTTAGATAGAACAGTGGTGGAGGTGTTGTTGATGAGGTTGGATATTTGCACAAGATAGGTGATGAGTTTACCAGTGAAGAGTAAGGCCTGAAATGGCAATTGGGGAAGGAAGTCTTGAGTTGAGTATAATTAATGGGGAGGGGTGGGTGCTGGTAGATGAAGAGGGAAGGGTCAGTTTCTGAAGACTATGTAAGAATGATATGAAAGATCAAGATCTTCCCACAATGTTACTAAGTACATTATGTCATAGTGAAGAAATATATTTAGTTGGTGATGTTTCTATAGTTTGTTACTTTCTATTTTGGAAATAATTCCTTGTCAGTAGTACAGTAGATGAAAATTAGTGAGATCTGAAGCATGCAAGACAAGATAAAGGGTGAATGTGTGGATGCTATGATGTTCGGCCAGTTTGGGTCGTCAGTAATAGATGAAAGTTTCTGAAGGATGCAAGACAAGGTAAAGGGTGAATGTGTGGATGCCAAGATGTTCGGCCAGTTTGGGTTTGTAAATTATTTTTAAGCAAAGTGCATTTTGCTTTTGAGAAATAGAAATTTACTTTACTTAGCATTAAGGCTGAAGTAAAATACCATTGAACTGAATCTTAGTTATTGCTGTAGACGATTGATTCTACTGGAGAAAGGTAAATGTTAACGGTTTGTATTGTCAATAGGATAGAGAGGCAAAAGTTAAAACGGCCTTCCATACATTTCTTTAGAACTGTAAACAAGTGCTCTGTGGAGCTTCGCAAATAGGGTACATCCCCTTACCCACATGAAATGGGACATTCATAGCAGACACATGCTGTCCTAAAGGAAATATCATATTTATTTCTTGTAAGCCTCAGTATAGAGCTAGTTGTTTTCCTCCTAACTGTTCTTGAGTTGTTAACATTGATCGTTTGCTATAGAGAGTGTACACTAGTTAGCACTTAGCCATGGACTCTTCGATGATTAATATCCAGTCTTCCTGTTTGGTTTCTTATTTGGTTGATTGCGTCAACGCATTGTTCCTTTTTCTAGGAATTAAATTTCTATAATTTAGTAGGAATGAGTGTTTACCTCAATGACTAGGGCGAAAACAAATATTTACCCAAATAGCTTCGTATGCATACACTATACATGTTCAAGAATTTAACTTTAGTAAATTACAGGTTGTACTTTGTAGTTTGATTTCCATAAACTTTACCACTCGACCACACTTTTTCATACTTTTAAACTCGAAAGTATAAACTTCTATCAAAATACTTGGATAAACAACATGTTTATCCATATTGCCACGCTTCAAACGATGGCGAGTTTCTAAGATTGTTTCACAAAAATGTATTTTTATGGTAGAATACCGGCAGTGCTTAGACGTAATTTTACATTTGATTGTGTAAAACGGCGCGATATTACTAATGAGTACCTTGAAGTCGTGAAATCACGCCGTTATTTTCTGTTAAACAACAACTTGTCTATTTAAGTTTCTTCTTTTATTAGGTTAATTTTCTAAATTTTATATGTATATATCATTCATTGGTAATACCAAATTTGATTTCATAGGTGATAATGTTTACCGCAAATGGTCAGACTGTGACTTCTTAATTGAATGAGATGATCAGTTTTATAAAACGCAATTCTCTAAGTGGTTAGTAAAGCTTATATACCAACTCTGTGTATTTGCAATAATAGTGAAAACTGCCACATAATTATAACAGAAACAATGTAGTTTCCAGGTAATAAACACATGTGCATTCATATCAAATGCAATATTTTTAACAACCTATGATTTATTAGACACATGCATTGCCAAGCACCTAAAACACCTAAACACCTACTGTAACAAGAATGACTTTCACTATGGATATGCAAATTGCCAATGTCCCGATATATGGTTAATGATACAAAACGGTGATTACATTCACACAGGTTAAATAGACCGTGTCAAGTCATATACCCACTTTTAAGTCAGTTTAATTCTTAATAAACGTTATGCAAATAAAAGTGAGTTAAACTGTTATTCTACATCTAGCGAATGTTACTTTACGGTGTAACGGTATACTTAAATACGTAACGGAAAGTGAACTTTAATTAACCATGAATGCACAAGATAACTTACATCCTGTTATTTTAGCCTTAAAACACTGTTATATTGCACCAATGGCGTGCATTTACTGACGGCTTGCAATGGGATTGTATTTCTTCCTACACTACAGATTTAGTCCATGGCAGTTGTGGTAAAGAAGTGAAATTGTGGTCTTAAAGCCCATGAAAATCTGCCCGAGGGGCGCGTCTCCAACATGACTTCTACCAACAGGATACTACATCAGGAGAGGAAATGTGTTTATGCTAGCACCTGTTTCTTTATGATGGTAAGTACCTCACGTGCGGATATAATCCATCTCAGTATAAATGTTAATCAGGAATATGCCATAATGGTAACATTGTACGGTATTACAGGCTCTAAAAGTGAAGAATTTTCAGTTCCATTAGGAGTAAATCTGGTTGTCACAGGATATATTGAGGTCCTAGCTGTGGTTCATTTGAAATAAGTTCATTGAACTTTGATGGTATATTAGATACAATAAAGTAGCGGTATTGTTACAATTCGATCAAAATGCACACAGAAAGTTACTTACTAGAAGTTACACTCGGTGTGAGCTAATACAGTAGGTCTATACTTATATTACGCAGCTAGCTCATACACTGAGAAGTTGGTCTGTGGAGACGGCAGAAATTTTCAGTGTAGATGACAATGTGTTTGCTAAACTTCAAAATCGCTCAACAGTGTTCTTTCCGCATCGACATCATAAATTCCTTTGCTAAGTTGAAAAGCATTTTGTAGCATTGTATAGTACAGGCTATATATGTTTACTGTGTGATAATATGCAATAGTTTATCTTTTTACAGAGATGTTTAAAACGATTATAATAATAAAATAACTAGAAACACACCAGTGCCACGAAAGTCCGACATTACATCCTTGTCCATGCAGATTAGTTTTGTGGAGTTTGTATGACAATACTGGTTAAATGTAGGATGTTTGTATGTAAAGTAAAACTGTCAAGTTACTGTATTTTCATTCATAGGTTATAGCTGTACAGATTATGGAGCCGATCGGTTATTGTTTGATAATGATGTTAATTTTTTGCCACAGAACAATTGAAATATGACTAATTAGTTATTTAGGGTGTATATTTACCCTTATATATGTATATTACCCACAGAATACAGACAGGTTCATGAGCATGGTGAACACAAAGAGATAGATGTACAAGGGGATTAGTAGACAAGGGTCTATCTCTTTGTGTTCACCATGCTCATTAACCTGTCTGTATTCTCTGTGTGTTGTTGTCCCTTCTGTTACTGTACGTTGTTTGTCATTTAGCCTCTGAGGAAGATCCTGCTAGGATCGAAATGTCAGGCTAACTTACTTTTACACAATAGTTGAATTTGATGGACGTTTTTATTCAATCATTATTGACAAAAGACACAAAAAGGAATGGAAAGGGAATTTCGGCCGTAATTTCCAAATGTAAATTAACCACTTTCGAACTGTTTAGAAAAAATGCATTTTGTGCATGAATATCATCATTTCCAATTTTGAAAACTGTTATATTCACTGGAAAAAACTCCATTACCACAAATTAAGATCCATTCTCTTCAAATCATCCTGTTAAGAAGTCAAATTCACGGCAATTATATACGCACACGAATACAGGTTACCAATACAGGTTACGAGTAAAGTGGTGACTGTCCTGTTCCACATTGGTACGTAAACTATGGTTAAATTGGGGTAACATATGGTAAATTTGCCTCAGTAGCCCTGTAGAATAAAATTATGGTACCTACTGTATTTATTTTACTTGACAAAAACTGTACATACCGTATACTGTAAAGCTGTTTAACCTTTATATTGTTGTCATGTATGTTTTGACTGTGCATATAGACCCAATCTGGTGCATTTAAAATAGTATGCTACTGTATAATATATACATACGACATCATGACATACAGTATGAGTTGCTTTGTTGTATGTTTATCAACCAGCCCAATTATGATACAATCCACCAATGGGTGAAATTTAAGGTGATTTGTGGTGTACTGATTATAATTAAGACAAGTAGGGAAACTGTTGTGCAATTGGGATAAAACTCTGGTAACTTTAAGGTGAAACTGTGGTACAATTAGGGTAAAACCATTTGGGTAAAACTGTGGTACAGCTATAGGGCAACATTGTGGTTTATTAGGGTACAACTATGGTAATGTCATAGTACACATTGGGTCAATTTGAGATAAAACCATGGTGAAGATGAAATAGAGAGTGATAAAAACCATGGGAAAATTGTGGTAATCTGCATCCATAGGACCAACATACCCATGTCAAGTTGTGGTACTGTACCACAGTTTACCATGGAAAAAGGGTTTTGCCGTGGTTAGTGTGAGGTAATTTGTTCCTAGGGTACACTTCATCTTCGGAGTTTGCATAATGAGTTGAAAGAAGATGAGCATTTTCTGCTCCTATATTTCAGGGCTATAGTAATATAATGACTATGAAATATGAGGTGTGTACACTATAGTTTGACATGGGCATTTTCCACGAACCAAAGCAATGGACATCATTACGTGTACACGCAGAGCCAAAATACAAAGTCCTTACATCTGTATTACATAAGGCTGTGTTTTGCCGAAAGTTAATACGTTGATTATTGACAAGACTAGTGCATTTCCAATCGTGAATTTGGTATCAATGAAAAAGTCATAGTCTAATCTAGCCAATTTTACCAAAATTAGCATTTTGCTTCTGTAACGAGGTTAAGTGCACGGTAAATTTAAGGGCACTCTTTAGAGCCATGAAACAGGCACCAAATTCATTGGCGATTTATCACAATGTACGACAAAAATAGAAATTTTTAATGTTTAAAAATTATGATATTATTAAAAAATTATGATAAAAAAAATGTTGTGAGATTCAAATTACTGCTCCATGGCTAGTGATGCCTTCTTTTGCATTATTCAAACCTTTAAACCAGAGGGGAAGGTCTCAAGCAGTTTCGCAAAATTTTCATACGTCTGACCAAATTTTTGGGGCGGGGCTACAAGAAAACTGCTCGCTGAGCTCATTAACTCCCTCGTTGGGGACTGACTGTACGTCATTTTTGAAGCGCCCTTGAGGCTTGTTATTGAAAGTAACATCATGGCCGCCAACGCAGCCTAGGTGTGAAAAAATAAATAGAAAATTCTTGTTAATTCGGGAAAAGGTAGTTTGACTAGTTATTTCACATATGGTGTAAGAATATAACTCTCTTCTATGAGGTCACTGTAAAACCCCAGGGTTTAATGACAGATAGGCTAGGTATTGAGTTAGAGTTACACATGGTACACTTTGTTTCCCAATGGCTCATTTTTTTCAACTAATGAAGAACCATTGACCCACATTTGGAAACATTCCAGCCAAATAATATTATGTAAATGTTACAGGAAGTGAGGTGTTTGCGACAGACAGTATATCATTTGCTAGTAGAAGCATGGGGTGTCCAACTTTAGCTCACTTCTGAAGGTAGTTTGCACTCTGTTTAAATACTGTACTACAATTAGGCTACTCATCCAAAAGCAGTGGTGTAGCTAGGGCTTCAGGGACCCAGGTGCAAGGGGGAACTTAACTGGGCCCCTTCTATCATATACCGCCATCTAAGCTGCACTCGCATTTTGGAAGCATCATTACGCACAAAATTTCTACCGAAACAGGAAGCCACATATCTATAGTATAACAACCGTCTAAAGTGTAAGTGTTTTAGAATTTACCATAATTTTGTAGAGCATGAAATCAACAAATAAACCGATGTAACAATTTTTGGTTTCGATGATAATCATAACCTTTGCATTCATGATGGCGTATGAGCATGTGTGTACATGTGTGAGTGCGTTTGTGATGCCCAGCTTGTAAACACGATGTCTCAAGAATTGAAGGTCAGACCAATTTCATATTTGGTGTGTATAAAAGTACCACATTAAGTACAGGAAGCCTATTGTTTTAGGTGGAGGTCAAAGGTCATTTGGAGTCACATGGGGTGAAGTTGTGAAAACCTTTTAAACACGATATCTCAAGAAGGGAAGGTTGGACCAACTTCATGCTTAGTGTGTAGAAGTATCACATTGAGTACAAGAATCCAATTGTTTTTGTTCGGAGTCAAATGTCATTTGGGGTCACCAGGGTAAAATTGTGAAAACCTTGTAAACATGATATCTCAAGAAGTATAACTTGGGTGAACTCATATTTAGTGTGTAGAAGTACCACATTGAGTACAGGAAGCCTATTGTGTTTTATAGAGGTCAAAGGTCATTTGGGGTCACCAGGGGTCAAATTGTGAAAACCTTGTAAGCATGATATCTCAATACTGGAAGCTTTGGCAGAACTCTTATTTAGTGTGTGAGTCCCACATTGAGTTAAAGAAGCGTTTTGTTTTTGGTGGAGGTCAATGGTCATTTGAGGTCATCAGAGGTCAAATCGTGAAACCCTTGTAAACATGTTCACCCTCACTGTACATTATGTCAGATTCTTGAAGAAAACTGCTCATGTAACATCATCGAACCACAATGCATTTTTGCATTCTGGTTGTTAATTGGAATTGTAGCTGAAATTGTCAAAGCTTATATTCGATTAATTTAACTCAATCACTGCTAGTTCAGACCAGTTCACGGAATGTGCGTGAATTACCTCACTGCAATGAATCAGGTCGGATACAGTTGTACATAGCACCATGAAAGCAATGGGCAGTTAAATGTTTTATCAATAGAAATACTAGCTGTTAGTAGAATACAGGGCAAATGCATATGTTGGCAATTATTCATGCAAAACATGACTGGCAGTTGTGATCAGTTGGATCAATAAGTTTGAATCAGCTCTTGGGGGCATTGGACATCGGGGGCAGGAACCACCTATTGCTACGCCTCTCTTCTTTTCTTGGGAAAAGTCTTGTGTATGCCTACGATGCAAATTGTGTTGGTGTTTTGCATAGTTCAAGAACACCTACGGATATAGAAATATACCCATGTTTGAAAGTTTCTTGTGCGTTTATGAAATGCTTAGGTGAACGAACTTCGTGACTAAATGATTTGTATAATTTTGGCCACCTATTATACTGCCGATGCGTGTAAAGCACGTCGATTCCATATCGCTTCTCAGAGACACATAGACTAAAACCTTGATGTCTTTACCGTGGAAATGCCTGTACTATACCAGGAGGACAATATCATATGGACAATATTATAGTATATCGATCAATAGCCCTATCTAAACTAGGCCTGAGTCAGGTAGCAAAAAATCGGAAACCGGGTACCCGTTATCATTACCCGGTCGGGTAACGGGTACCCGAAACTCCGGACCAAATATTGGAACCAGCCATACACAATGTACAATGTACATACTGGCAGATTACTATACGTTACTCCTCCGAAATATACGTTTTCAACGATACTGCTGTTGTTTTGAACTACTGAATTTCATGTTTGATCTATAATAAATAATAATGCAAATGCACATGAAATAAAGGAAAACCTTCCCAAAACATATTTCCGACTGTTTCTTTACTACGATTCAGGGTTCGCATTAGCCGCGGGATTGCGCTATTCCCGCAATTTGATTTCATATCCTGCATGTCAAAAGATGCCAAGGCGGGATTCCCCCTGAATAAATTTCAGCTCTCAAAATTGAATTAAACAGACATTACTGCTGTGACCGTGTAGCGATTCATCGTTAAACGATCGTATTTGGAATAAACGTTTAATAAAAAGCCACTTGTGATTATTTTTGTTGTGTTATCCCGTCTCTAATCCATCTTAACATCCCGCAAATTTCCTTGCCAGTCTTTCCTTCTATGAAATGAATGCAAAAATAATAATTTTGAGATTGTCAATATTTATGCATGCACGAACGTATACAGCACTACAATTATGAGAGGAAAGCACTTGCTTTGGACTACCAAAACTAGCTGCTTGATGACAACAAAGACACGTGCACTCGAAAAACTATGTTTGCGTTAAATCCCCACAGATCTCTGACCACAGGGTAGTTTAATTCACAAAGAGTCAACACAGAAATCTAGCCTAACCATCTGTTTATTCGCTCAAATTGTGTCGCAGTTGGCTGGCACTAAACATATTCACCGAATACTTTCGTTATTGCTGCTATCTTCGACCACATGGTAGCCTAACACCACACTAAGTGAACGGGAAAATCTTGCCTAACCATCGGCTTGCAGAAAAAAAAAACTGCGTAGGCTATATCCTTGTTTAGAACTTTCAATTAGCTGGAAATCGGCAATTGTTTGGAAGGTATGTGCTATTTTTGAAGAGGGAATGTAGAATTTAACGTACACTATGGCTGTTGCGATGGATTGAAGGTTTCAATTTTGAGTAGTACCAGGACTTCTAAAGATGAAAGCTAATTAAAGTAGGGAACAAGTGTCTATTGGGGACCGGGGAAGGTGCGGGGTGGGCGGGGATATATGGAGATGGAATTAAGAGAAAATCCGCACCTGAAATATTATTATAGGATAGACACATTATTTAAACAAACACCATGCAGGACTAGAGGAAGGCTCCGGTGTATTGTGTTGGGTTGTAACTTTGAACAATTAAGCCATGATCGACATATGTAGATACCTCTGTAAATAACATATTCCGACCATTAATTACGTAGGCTGATATACTGTAGACAATTGTAGTAACTGCATAATCCAGTACAGAAAAGTTAGTGCTTTATATTTAGTTATTCCTATTGTGATTTTAGTGGCATTAAGTAAAGGATATTTTTTTCAGACATAGCTTATATAAGTTAAAGATGGAGTATATGTAACAACCAGACTGGCGAAATTAAACCAAACTTGATCGATCAGTTTCGCTGGTTGTTTGCTGGTAAATTAATCAAGTATATATACGTTATACATAAATCAATAATGGGTCATTCCATACCAAATCAACCTCATGCATTGGATTTATTTTTGCATCATTTGTGGATATTAATGAGTTAGGAATGTGTGCGAAATTTGAGCGTTCTCGTATACTTTTTGAGTTACAGCTGTTTAAATTCGAGGTACCACGCCCACAGTTTGCTTGACTGAACGTGCCTTCATTACAAAGTAGCAGG
>JAIPMN010031150.1:0-23620 GCA_020650975.1 Apostichopus californicus
TGGTTTCCATTCGTGCAATAGTGCAAATATTTCATTCGTTGAAAGATGTAATTTGTTCCATTCAACTCGGCTGCGCCTCGTTGAATGGAACATTCCATCTTTCAACGAACGAAATATTTGCACTATTGCACGAATGGAAACCATTCATTATGTGTATACTATTAGCCAATTTGTCCCATATTCAGTAAATTTGTTGTGTGTGATAATCTCATTCAAAATCTGTTGAAATGTTTGGAAAAGCTCTTTTGTTTCCAAGATATACACATTTGAAGTTTTGCTACATCTGGGAAACTCATTAAATACTGTTGTGCTAACTTAAATGTGGAATGTTTTGCTCATCAAAATCTCTTATTTTAGCCCTTACAAGGTAACCCCTAATTTGAGCCCACATATATATATTGTGACATGTATATATTCCTCTTTTCATAGAAGACATTAAAATATTTCAAAAATACGCCTTAGACGCACAAACCTGTGTTCCCTGTTCTTGAAAACAAAGATTGTAAAAACAAAGGGATAACACAACAGAAAATAAGGCAGTCACTCCCTTTACATCATCAATGTCCATAATTAGCTAATTAATGTTTATCGATAAATAAAACTGGAATTGAGAAAAGACTTGTACAATTGTCAATCTTTGATGGATTTTTGATGGGAGTTGCAGCAATTTTCACGGTTACTAATGCCAATATTAGAGATATAAGGACAATGCTGTTCATATGTATATTTCCGTAGACCTTTACTAAAATTTAAACAATTAGAACTAGAACCTTTTTGGAGATCTGACAGCTGAGGATTTTGTCAATTTGTATAAATTATTCAGTTATCGTATTATAATTGAAAAGGAGAAGGAAATGGTTCCCAAACTCCTGACATATCTAGCTACTAAACAAATTACCTACAGTAGCTGATAAACCAAGAAATAAACTGGTGCCATATATCTAGACTAGATGCAGAAAGGATAAATTGCAAAACAAATGCAATTTCAAGCAGCTTTTTACGAAAATTCATACCATTGTCAGTAATATGCCCCTGCATGTTAAATGTTCCTAAAGTAACCAAATTTATGAACCTCAAAACTGATAAATCTGGATACAAAATGTGAACACTACTATTATTTCCCTGTAGATATATATACACCACACAAATGCAAAGATAATCATCAACAACATATTTCCTATTGGTATCACCATAGAGATCGTCTCAAGACCATCTAAGGTGTCCAAGAAATACACTTGAGAGTTGAGACATTAAACTTCTAGCTACAATATGCTATTAGGTACGCTTATAACTAATAAATGCATAAATTGAATCGTTACGAAGCAGAATAGGCATGGTTTGGGGGTTTGTCTGTGATGTTTTATATCAATTAATTTGTACTGTGTATAACTTGACCTTCAGAAATTCAGAAAGGTAGGTACATTAGTACAACAGACAGTGCAGCTGCATTGCAGTGCAGTGCAATGCATACATCATACAAGCCGAAGCTCTGGACATAACGGAATAGTCAGGCTTGCTTGTTGAGGGTCAGTTATATCTACAGTAGCTAATAAACTGAGTTGTTTTGTCAGTTTGTATTTATTCAGTTATCGTATTATAATTAAAAAAGAGAATGAAATGGTTCCCAAACTCCTGACATGTCTAGCTACTAAAAAAAAAATTACCTACAGTAGCTAATAAACCAAGGCATAAACTGGTGTCATATAGACTAGATGCAGAATGGATAAATTGCAAAAGAAATACAATGTCAAGCAGCGTTTTATTAATAAACTGGTGAGGGGTGGGGGGATTGGGGTGGGGAAAGTTACGGACACATAGAGGATGGTGATTAATCCCACAGATTTTTCAACCATGGTTATTTAGATTTTACAATCGTTTTCCACATTCCTTCGTAAAATGTTCAAACTGCTGGAAGGAGAAACTCTTACAAATAATCTGGGCAGACGTTGGGAAAAAAAAAACAGTCACATATTTTTGTAGCTCCGGCCGAAACTGGACGAGTAATTCATTGTGCGATTGGATAGTCCGGTCCATCCCTACTAGCAAACCAAACTTCTATACATACAGCTGTGTGCAAAATCTAGTTTAATAATTTATAGTAAATTACACAATTTCATGTTGATTGGGTTCCTGACTATAGATGGAAGCTAGCATTCTTCACAGGGTATGTACATACATGTATGTGGTTATTTTCCTACGGTTGGCATTTTGCTAGACAGTGGTCGCATCTTTCATTGACATTTTATACAGCTCAAGTCTGTTTTGAAAAGTGTTTTTATATTGTTCAATCAAGAAATGGATGTACAGTAGCAGACGTTGAGTAGCAGACGTACAGTAGCAGACGTACAGTAAGCTGTATTCTTTGATCCACACACACTTAAATTACCTTTCTCAGGTTTAAAAAGGAAGGTGTACTGTAAATTATGTGTGATGATGTGGGTGGAAGGGAAGGTGGGTGTGTGGGGGAGAGGAGGGGTCTGGGATGAGGAAACTAATGGGCACTAGTGACTTAGAGGATGGTGATTAATCCCACAGATTTTTTAACCATGGTTTGTCGGAGGTATAATATAAATTTCTTTTCCAAGAAAAGTTGTGACAAAATCCTAAAGAGTATTTGATTCTGCACATTTTGTTATTTTCTGTTGATATATTATTGTAACTGTCCAATATTTGTCCATTTCAATGTAAATATATAGTGAAACCCATAACCAATACTATACATGAAATACTAATTATTCAAAATAATATGTATGTAATATCAAGTCTTTACACTTAGGATTACATTGTAAGAAAATGTTACAAAACTTAATGCTGCAAGCCCTGCGACAGTGTGACAACTTACCTGAAGAACCGATTTTAAGTTAATTTGTAAAAAGGCATTTTGCATTAATGATACCTTGCCAACCGTTGGACCAATTCTCCTTGGCGATCTTCTCCAACTGTTAGGCAAATGTAAATATTCTGTGGTCTAAGCTACACTACTGTTAGTATAATAATATTTTGCCCAATAATTATTGGCATTAGTTATTGCTGTAACAGAGTAACATTGTCTAAGCCTGACTTACGGTAAGCCTATGCTAGGCACAAGTTAGATCAGGGATATGCTAGGAAAAATTTACGAACAGGCTAAGCTGTAGCACTTACGTTAGGCTAAATGAAATGTCTTCAACACAACTTAAAGAATATCAGAAGGACATACTCATAATAGTAAATCCCTATGACAATTACACACCTTGAAATCAAAATCGAATAAGTTGGGCCTTCACCTAGAATTATAATGTATAGCCTAAACATTAGTGTTCCCGGCCTGGGGCACGACTATCTGTTGTGTTACTAATTAGTGTTACGTTGATACGATGGCGTGAATTTGGACGTAGCATATTAATCATAAGATTGCAATTCATTGATAAAGTTGTTAACTTACCAATAGACAGCGATGGATCCTGCTATAATTGCATGTACAAAAGACGTCATTACATTTCGCCACTTAAATCTCTTCTCACTGGCATATTTTGCAGGGGCAGGTACAAAATTCAAAGCCGAGTTGTAACACTGAAAACCAAGGGCACTCCCAACTAGCGTGTAAACAACCATACTTGACAACGTGGGGCTGGGTTCAACTAAATGATCGCCCATTTGTCTTATATGATCCGGTTTAAGTTCTAGAAAATTGTCCATTGTTATACTTTGTCCCAGTTTTCTCTTTCAAAACTGGTGTATGAATCTAGCTGATGGGAGGAGAAAAGAAATTCCAAATTGAGAATTTTTTTCAAAATTAGTGTCCTTGGTTTTTCGGCCGCCTTTAGTGCAAGCAAAGTTTACGAATGACATAACAGCTCACAGGTTGATTACATAGATCAATGAAGCAATCCACCTAGATACTATACAAGCGTTTAGTGCTGAAATGCTTTGTCTACTTTACTGATTGTTTATATTTCATCCAATATCAAAACACAGAGAGTTTATTATGTCATTAAATTAATTTATGCACCTAAATACATTTTAAAATATTCAACTATAAGTTATAACTGCGCTGAAATGTTTATTTTGCGAACACAGTTCAGGAGATGAAATACAAACTTGAAGTTGACGTTTAACTTATAACAACGTTAGTACAGCAAGAAGAATGACGATTTTTCGTCAACTACCTTATCCAGTACAGTGCCTCGTTCCCATGTGGTATACATTCTGTGGCGCTACAGCAGTAAATTCCATGTGTGGGCGTCGTCAACTGGTGTGGTCACGTAGTATGCGGTTTGTTTAGTTTAGGAGGTGTTGGTGCGGTTGCCGGTGAGCAAGCATGATTGTACTTCCAAAAATTAATATATAAGGTCAAACAATGCTTGTAAATATATGATGATTATTTTCGAATAACGAAAGTATAATAACGATGAAGAAGCCCTGTCGCAATGACGACACACTTTTCGAGATTAGGCCGGGAGGATATTATTAAATGAAAAATACATCTATACTCTTTTTGTATTATTTATCAAACTTTTGTAGCATAATTATTTCCCCAATCGCCTGATATTTTTGCGTGTGTGTTTTTCCATTCTCTGCATGTATTCTATTCATAAGCTCGGTACGCATACTTTACCAACAAAACCACTATAACTCGAGATTGCTTATGTAACTTCTCTCTCAAACTTTAAATAGGCATACATGCCACGGCGGTTCCATTTCTATTTTTGGTCTTCTTCTTTTTTCCTTGTGTGAAGCCAAGCCGCGGGGAAGTCGGGGTTGGGGCTGGCAGAGGATTAAATATCGAGATACAACTCACGAAATTTCGAGATAAAATGAACGTCAAAAGTTCGAGAGTTTTAATATAAACTGTGTACACAATACAACACCACCAGTGTGCCCCGGATCAGAGGCAAATTTATGCCACTGAACAGTCAAGTAGACCTATGTACTAAAACCGTTGGTATGATATATATATATATATTATTACAAACAAAAAGTGGGCCCGACTATTGCTCGGATAAATGGAGGTTCAATGGTCAAGACAAGGTAAGGTTATCCGACGAGAATTTAAATTAATTTTATTAGGTGAGAGTCAGGGCGGTAGGTGCAAAATGTAAAAACATTATGAAATCATATTGTTGCAATGATATTTTCAGTGAGAAAGTCTTGATTTAGGGGAGGGAGTTATTCGTATAGTTTTATCTTAATATCTAATGAAATTGAGATTTGTTGACGGTCGTTTACGTTAATTTTATGATCGCCCTATATTTGATGTTTTGCTGGAGGAAAAAATGGCCGAGCTGTTGTAAGTTTGGCATCTGATCACTTGGGATGATTTAACATGTTTCGGGAAGTGTTTTTGACCAATTCTTGAAACATCTTATTTTGCTCTCCTCAATTCTTTGAAAATTGCTTGCCTGAGCATGAAAATATTACAGTTATATGCAATGCTTCTATCATTCTATGCGATCTATCAGTCTGCATGGTATACATTGTCCTGTGCTGATTCGCGTACTCCCATTCCTTTTTTGAAAATAATCGTTCCGTTCGCTGATTACGAATTTACCGTTGCCTTTCTCAAAACGAACCAGATTGACACATATCGTAGAGTGATCATCGACCAGTCACCCAAAACTGCTTTCTTCTCGAAATCCCGGGTAAAAAAGGTATAACACGATGCAGTTTGCACATTTTTTCCCCTTCTATACACATGTCCCGCTTCAGAACACTCGTATTGTCAGTACGAGCAGTATGAATTATGTTTCTATCAGATCAAGGTTAGGAACTGTTTGTACTGTCAATACCAGTGCTTTGAGTGCATGATATTGGAGTACAGTTAAGAGATATATTAGCATTATGAAATTGTCCCAACTGGCTGGGATGCTTTGTTTCCGACTTGAATAATTAATCAGGAGTATGAGTGTGCGTGTTTGTGTTTGTGTGGAACGGGATTGGATAACCGCCGAGGGGCGGGGTGGGGGTGTGGTAGCCAAATACAAGACAAGCATGATGCATTTAATTATCTGAATGTATTTTAATGACGTCCTATATTCCTACAGATGTGGTATCCTGACTTCCAACAATTTTCTACTTCCGCCGTCGTCTCCCCTGTAAAACATTTGTTGACGTTTCCTTCATGTTACTAGTAGTTAAATACCGTAATACGTCAATGCACCCCCTCAGTCAAAATGTCGTGAAACTAGTACTTTAATAGCTTCATGTTAATTTTCCAGGGCAGTAACAACACCCATCTCTCAAGTGTCATCATTAACAAATTCCAGCTCGTTCGTAGAATCAGGTCAGGAATAAAGCAAATTTTTTACATTTTGTTTTTGTAGCTATAACAACTTACCATTCATACTTCCCATATTGTACAAACGATACCGTCTTCTATAAACTAAGCTATTACTTATTAATACGATGGCTAGGATAGTCTACGTCGCTAAAGTTAATAGTGTAGCCTAGGTTAAGGTCATGGCTGGGTCTAACACTGTAGCCTTGTACTTGTACTTGTAGGGCTAATTATAATATTAGTTCTAGCAGGTGAACAAAAGACTAATATCCAGCATCGTGATGAAATATCTGAAACAACAATAACCAAAGAATCCAACATATGTTTTAGAAAACTCAGATTAGAATGCTTGAAGGAATTGGTTTGGCTTGAAACTCAATAAGTTTTCAGGGAATAATTTACTATTTAGGCTAGTGTTCAAACTTTGTGTAGCTGTATTGAAGGCTCTGATCTTTGTTTCTTGTAAAATAGACTAGTAAAATCAGTTGAGATATGTCTAACTGACAACAGAGAAGTGACTTAGAATGACTTAGAAATTTATAATAAAAATTTCCCTATGAATCTTATTAAGGGCAGGAAGACGAGGAAGAAACCTTCTCCTTGGATCACTTCTGGTATCTTACATTCTATTCGTACAAAAAATAAACTATATAAAACATATATAAATTACCTACAGCAGATAATAAATACAATTATGCACGCTTCCGGAATAAGCTTAACCACGTTCTCCGTATTGCTAAAAAGAATTATTATTTTCATCGTTTTAATGAAAATAAAAACAACATGAAAGAAACATGGAATATTATCAATGGCACTCTACAGACTAGAAAAACCAACCATTTTCCCGATGTTTTCCATTCTAAGGATGGTCATGAATTCACTGATGTGAATAAAATAGCAAAGGCTTTTAATAATTATTTTGTTGGCCTTGGTCCTTCCTTAGCCAGTTCCATTGATTCTAATGTTCATTTCAGTAGTTACCTACCCCTGTAGGGGATTCCAATCCTTCCACTATTTTTCTCTTTCCTGTGACTGAAAGTGAAGCTTTTAAAGTCTCAAATTCAATTTTTACTAATAAGAAATCGGCTGGTTTCGATAATTTCCGCCCGAACATTATTAAACTGATTATACCTTGTATTGTAAAACCACTGACTTATATTTTCAACCTCTCTTTTACCTCGGGTATCGGTTGGTGGTGGTGGTTGGGGGGGGGGGTAGTGTTATATGTCTTATTTGTTAAGGTTATCTGTTTTTTTTGGGGGGGGGGAGTTCTTTTTTAGGTGTTAAGATTGTTTATTTTCTTTGATGGGAGTACTCTATGCGATTAAGCCCACAAGGGTTTCTTAGTTTACTTCCTTTCACATATTTTACTTATTTGCAGTTATATTGTCTTGTTCACCTTGTATTACTATGCGTTGGAACAAATAAATCATCATCAAATCATCATCATCTTTTTACCTAAACAGCAACAAAGTGAAGACTGGTATGTTGCAAGTATGGCATCAAGCCTCTTTGAACAGTATAATGAAGCCACAGCAAGAAGTGGAACTCCATTCACATCTGGTCTACAGCAACCATCCACCAGATCAGCACCAGTAAGTAATTTGGATTTTCAGTCATTCCTAAAGAAGGGATGATATTCAAAATCTGTGTTTGAACCTTTCAGGTGATAATAATGAAAGCGCATCCTCAGCTTAGCTTTTTCACATTCATGAGTTGCTTTGAACAGTTGCTTTGAAAAGTTGTTCAAAGTTCCTTAAAAACTCCACATTAACACAACTTGACTTTGTAGGTTATATTAATACTTTGTCCAAGTCCCTGATTATTATTATTTAAGTCTCAAACTCAACTCATCAAATAAATTCAACTCACACAAAACTTATTTAGAACTTGATGAAGAACATTAAGTAATTTTCTTTCAAAGCTTGTACGTTCAGAATAATTTACAGCAAGTTCATCCTCACTTACTGTAACTGTTTTGGAAGTCAAAGTGTAAGTGGTAAGCAATAATACAAAGTTGCAATACTTACTAGACTTTAGGATATGTGATTGAGACAAGTCTATATGACCCTCACACACATCTAGTCAGCATTTTATCAGTATTCATGACATTTCATACACATTACACAACAGGGCAAATTTTTAAGGATTAGTTTCTTTCTGGTTGTACTTCAGGTCTTACTTTATGGTTGTTCAAATACTGTAGTATATTAGATTGTTGAAACATTGCAGAAAAATATTAAAAACAAAATATGACCAAGTATGTACTTATTAGGAGAGACTTCTAGGTTTTGTGAATACCACCTTGGTTGGGCCAGTAAGACTCCCCTTCAGGGATCATAGACCTTTCACTGTTTTCATAGTTAGTTACAAAGATTTAAATTTGATGTTAAAGACTAGTCATCCAGTCAGACGACATCCAAAGCTAATTTTGGTCATCCTTACAGAAATCTGGTCGTCTCAGACGCTTGGACAACCATTAAAAATTTGCCCTGCACGAGAGCTTCCATCTTGCCAATTCATGTATGATACTAGCCAAGATTCTTTTCTTATTTAATTCCAGATTTCATCAGGATATGTGACGGCTTCTATCGAAGAAGATGTCAAAATTTTCACAAGACAGAAAATTAATTTCACGTAAGTTCACAGACTCACCCAATAGGTACATAATTGTTACCTCATACACATGAATGGCGTTTAGTAATCTATGAGTGTTTTCACTTGCAAATGTGCTTGTTTCATAAAGAAGAGAGGGGGGGGGGGGGGTTGGGACCAAGCAGTTAACTTTGATTCTTGTGATAGAGATGGTATCGATGTACAAACAGAGCTTAAAATTGTGTATTTTTGGAAGACATACATACTTCACTGCTTACGTACTAAAGACTTCAGAAACCGAGAAAGTCATAAACACCTTCGTTGATAATGTTTCCAGTGTGCATCGTACCCTATTCCCTGCTTTCATTTTTGGGTTCATTATTCGACGTTTTAAGCTTTGTAAATATATATGGATATTTTGTAGGACCTTATGTGCTAAAGAAGATAACAATAACTTGACAGAAATTGCAATGAAGTTTGGTAAATATTAATCAACATTATGATGGTAATATAATACGTAAACTCCTCTTTTTAAAAATGAAGCAACTGTGCATTGTGTTCAAATTATGATGTAGTGATGCATGGACCGTGGGTATTATCTAGGGAAAGTAAAATCTGTGTATAATTTATCTGTCCTAATTTAACAACTCTCTGTTGTATTTTGTACTTACAGTCCACCAAGGGCTATAACTCACATGGTCGCCAACAACAACATGCTAATGATCGCCATGGCCGATAGAACAATCCTACGGATCAACAGAGACCAGCCTGACCAGAGAAGTGGTAACAAGTTTAAATAAGATGGTTTTTTTCCCCCACCCACTTTACATGCTCCTTAACCTCCTTTCTGTTTACATGATGTTACTTTCTAATTTCTAACTTTCATCAGATCCTTTTAAAAAGAATTATCCACCATCTACTTATCACCTGTTTACAAGTTGTTTGACCCTATGACCCTCCTACTGTACATTCCCCCTTCTTCAGTCAACACAGAAGGATTCCCAACATGCTTTCCAAGCTTCTGATTCTGTCCCTTTTGGGTTTCATTTGAAGTTCAAACTACTTTAAGATATTGTCCTTCTATTTCTTCATCTCAGAAATCAAATTGAGTGATGAGAAAATTCACAAGATGTTTCTGGATCCATCTGGGCAGCATCTCATCATCAGCACAGAAACCTTAGATGTCCTTTATGTTGGAAAGAAGAGCAGGAAGGCTAAACATTTAGCCAAAATGAAAGTAAGTTTCAAGAGATTTCTTTTCTTGTGGAATAAATCCAGAATCATCTTTAAATCAAGAAAGGTTCTTTTTCAATTATAAAGTGCAACCAGCTGTTTTACATAAAATGACTTACATTTGACATTTATTTCATGATTAGTCTTTGCAATCAACTATGAAACCTTATTTTAGTTATAGTTTTACTATAGTTTTATTATAGTTATACTAGAAACTTAAAAGAATTAAACTTTAAAATATAAATGATTAACATTAATAGTTAATGGAACTAAACTAAGTGAATTTTTGTCTCCTTTGTTTCAACAGGGTCATCTCATAGAGTCTGTCGGATGGAATAAAATGAACCGAAATGAAACAACCACGACTGAAATTTTACTCGGGACAAGCAGAGGTACGATATATGGAAAAATCAGGATGTGAAGATTCTGTCAATTGTTTCGTACAGAAGCTTTTATTCACAGAGTGGTGTCAGTCTCACGCAGTAGTTTGATCTTGGATCCGTTAGATTTTGATGGATTGTAACCCATAAATCTCCAGGAAATTGTCATATTTGTGACATTTATTTGGGAGATTGTTTTTATTTTTTAAAGTGCTCACAGCATTGCTACATACCAAACCAGAGGACCAGAAAATCCATTTCCACACTTCCACCCTAAATTCCATCAAGTTACAGTTATTATGCTCAAGTTTACAGAGAGAAGTGTCTGTGCGTGAACCATAAAAGTTTCCTTTTCGTTTGAATAAGGCAGAATTAGCAAAACCTCATCAGTAGCTACGATATATTATGTTTATAGTCCTAATTCATAATTGTGAAGTAGAGTAGGCTAGTAACCTCCACTTAAAACGTTGGCTGGTGTATTTGCTGACCAAAAAGTACAGATGTTTTTTTTTTTGGAATACGAAAGAGATTCTCAAGATTTGATACATCCATTGTGACATTAATAGTACCAACTATATCAAACTAGTTTCTGTTCTGGTTTATTTATATCAATGAGTGAAAAAATTCAGTAACAAAAGCACCCAGCTGTATCTGTATTATTCATTAATTTGTTTATTCATTAATTTGTTTGTTTATTCATTTGTTAGGATGTATCTTTGAGACATTGATTCAAGCTGGTGATGACGGTAGATTCTTTCAGCAGAACCCAGACCAATACTGGAAAATGGTAGGTTTAACGGGACCTTTGCAAACTTCAAAAGGCAAAAATGTGTCAATAAAAGAAATTCGATAACAGGAATCTGCTAGTTTTAGTGCTGCACAATCTCTTGCCTTGTCACTAGATTTGTCAAATTGATTTTGTTACGTGTGGTTCTCTTAGTAAATATTTGGAGAGGGGGAAAGACAATAGAGTGAGGGGAAGGTGGTGAAGAGGAGAGGGGAATGACAAGAGATGGAGAGGGGATGGGGGTGAAGAGGAGAGGGGAATGACAAGAGATAGAGAGGGGATGAAGATGAAGAGGAGAGGGAAATGACAAGAGATGGAGAAGGGGGGGGGTGCGGGTGAGGGTGAAGAGGAGAGGGGAATGACAAGAGATGGAGAGGGGATAGGAATGAAGAAGAGAGGGAAATGACAAGAGATGGAGAAGGGGGGGGGGTGCGGGTAAGGGTGAATAGGATAGGGGAATGACAAGAGATGGAGAGGGGATGGGGATGAAGAGGAGAGGGGAATGACAAGAGATTGAAGGGGGGGTGGGGGTGGTGGTGAAGAGGAGAGGGGAATGACAAGAGATCTAGAGGGAATGGGGATGGCATAGAAGAGGAGAGGGAAATGACAAGAGATGGAGCAGGGATGGGAGTGAAGAGGAGATGGAACGACAATAGAGGGTGAGGGGATAGGGGTGAAGAGGGAAAGACAGTCCTGTAGCTAATGTAGGAAATAGTTTGTTGTTGTGTATTGGGTAACTGTGAATGAATTCATGATCTTCCATTGATGTACCTTAGATACATACCGTAAAGTTACTGCATATAATACAGTACACAAAGTTAGCGAACACGTATAGTGACCGTATACCATTTTCCACGAAGCAGAATTTTTACAAGATCTAAAATATGACGACAATGTCATTAATTCAATTCACGTGCCTCGGTTTATCGGTGTCATTTGTCAGGTCTATAATCTCGGGAAGGAAAGCACAGTTCCTGTGACCGGTCTTCATGTAGAGAGGATTTCTGGGTCGACACAGTCTGACAAGAGAACCATCTTTATAATGGCTACCACCCCCGAGTAAGTACAACCTCGATTGACTAATAAATCTGTGTTTGAGACAACATGTTGAAAAGAAACAAACTACTGCAGATGTAAAATACTCCGCAGCAAGGCTTAATCAATATTATCAAACAGTAGAGATGATCTCAGCATACCAGCAGTGCCCATGGTGTGAAGCTACAGAGTTCAAATGATTATGTCCTACCCAGCCTGGCTACAGTGATGCTGCAGCCCCCTCAGCTATCTTACTTTAGACAAAGTACCTAACGAATAAGTGCTATGGTCGAGTGGATATCAAAAACTCTAGTCTCTGGGAAGTCCTGGGTTTATTCTCTGGCCAGCCAATGGAAGGTGGGTTCTTCGTCCAGGAGAAATCCATCATTTTTCCCGGTCTGAAATAATCTTTCAAATTGGATAGCTGGCTGAAGTGAAATGAAAGGTATAAGTCAAATACTCCTGACTAAAAATAATAGTCCTTCCAAAATAATCAATCTATGTAACCAGTTTATGATATAAAGAGGGGAAAAAAGTTCTGTTTCATCTCTTTGAGAGGAGAATTACTTTGGTGATATATTTTTGAAATAGTGAGCTTTGTTGCAATATCATCTGATGTACTCATTATATAATATGTAACTTTTATAAGGTAAAATTATATCAAATTTATTTCCATGTTTGCATTGCACAGACGAATGTATCAATTCATTGGTACAATCATGTCCACAGAGGCGCTGATATTTCTTCAAGTTTTCCAGAGATATGAAAATACAATTCCAAGTAAGTGATTTTGCAAGTGGTAGTGCAGTTATTTTACTGTTGCCAGAATTACTTAAGTAAATATAGTGTCAGAAATATTGATGATACAATTGCAAGTCACTGATGATGCTAGTAGTGATACAGTTTTTTGTCGTCGATGGAAACACCGATGCTGCAATAAGTATTTTATGATACAAATGAAAATGTAATCTCGAAATCTTATCAAAGGTATACAGGCAATAGTGTGGCCAATATTGCTCATACAGTTACAAGTTAGTGATGATGCTACTACTGATACCATGCCATTGTGTTGATGGAATTACTATAATACAACCAAGTGATGATTCGTTCACTATTGCAATTCATCAAGGCCGCTCCATACTCCAATATACATCACAGGCCGAGAGATGTGAACAAACCTAATGTGATGAACTCATCATCATCACATGCTTCATGTTTAATATGTATCGTTCAATTTTCAAGTTAGACCATGAATCGGCTGTTAGGTTTCTGATACAAGTACTCATATAATTACGAATAAGCAGATTAATTACCATTTCACTAAATTAATGTAATTACTAAATACAATGTTATTTATATAGTTGTAAAATATAGCACCAATACTGTTTGATGTATTCAACGATGAATCAAGTGTTAGTACAATGATTTGATGTTGACAGAGGATCTTATGTAATGCCATATTTGTTCAAAGATAATTAATTAGTATTAAAATTTGTGATGCTAGTAGCAATACCATTGTATAGAATTGGTAGAGTAAGTAACACAATTAAAAAGTAATACCAAGGCCTGACGAGATGGAGTTGGAGATGGGGGGAGGCCTGATTAGAAGGAGGGGGGTACAGATATGTTGTCCAAGGTTAATTAGAGGGGCCAGGAGAAAATATGAATGTATGATCATTTTCTTAATATACATAACGAGAAAAGAAGATTTCCAAACCCGGGCTTTCATTGGTGCTGCTGTTGTGTAATGTTTTTAAGTTATCATGTGAAACCTTTCAATACAAGGACACATACACTTTGGTTCATGTTTGGTCCAGTTTCAGTTGGCTTTCATCTTTTTCCCATTATTTCCATCTCATCCTGTATAGCTGGTTTCTTAGAACTTCCTGGAAACATCGGCTACAGCCAGCTGCAAGTCTACACTCCCAAACAGAAATCAACACCGCAGGGATTTGCGTGGATGTCCGGTAAAACGCTCATGTTCCTTTCCTGTTATATATTCTTATGCTGAGTATTCTCCAAGCTATCAAACTGTGATTGTCAATCCTAAGATATGTCCCTCATATAAGGTACCTAGTTGGGATTCATATTAACTTGCCTCTCACGTAAACTAAACTTAAATGGAAGAGGAGTTTTTCACTAAAATGTACCCTTTTCACGCATGTAATCATTAGAGTTGTTTGTAATTTTGATTTCACAAAACTTAAAATGTGAAATGCACTTGACAGAAAGGTGTCTTTTCCTGCAATTGGGATCTTCAGCCACACTCTAAATCAACAGAGCGGGCATGGTCATATTGTTCCTTTCTTGTTCCACGAGAATTGACAAGCTGCGGTCTCTGTAATCACAGAGAATTCTTTTGAGGAATCTCTGACAGATACTTCTTGGCAAAGTACCTGCACATCTCCTAATTCACACATAGTGTGACATACTGAAACTAACATATGGTTATTACCACTGATACCTAGCACATATTAGCAACGACATGCTGCCCACCGTTCGTTTGGCAACTTTACACACGTATATGGTCGTCATCCAATCAGAAAGCTTCCCTGAGGTATTTTCAATCACGACCGCTAAACTGAGCTTAGGCTCTGAGCGTATCTCGAAAATGGAAGATACCAGACTAGCGATTCTCCTCATGTTTTCCATATCTTATGGACGAAATAAATCTCTATCTCTATCTATCTCTATCTCTCATAATTATTGAAGAAGATATCCTTTTAAACATATTTTACAACTTAGCACATAGATCAGGGGTTCCCTAACTGGGGTGCATGAACCCCCAGGGGGTGCGTGAGTCCATCCCAGGGGGTTCGTGAGACGTTTCTGAAAGTCAAAACTAGAGTACTTTTTGTTGAACTAAAATCTGATATATCATATGATTTAGTAATGTATAAAAGTCGTACCCATCGACAAACTCTTTTCGGGTTCCATTCGCATATGTTGCCATAGAAGTACCGTACCGTGCATGTGATAAATAACTGAATTATGAAACAGACACAGGCCGCATGACTTTGGTGAAGTTAATGTACGCATGACAGTACGTCGTGAAGATAAAGAGCTGATCTGATCTTGAAGTTTCCAAATAAACAGGACAGATGACACACATTAGGACCCAGAGTTGTATCTATGGCACTGTTAGGACCGATATGATAGCGCCCTCAGTAGAAATGCTGAAGATCTCCTTTTTTGGAATTATGTCTATAAATTATTTTTGCCCTCTTCACTTGTCAAAGAGAAAACGATGTTATGCTCATTGTGTTAACTTCACATCAATATAATATTTATTATAAATAAAAAATATATGATATTTTAATATAATATTTGTCTCTAACTACCAGTTCATTAAATTATGTTAATAAATTCAGTTTGGACCTTATATGCCCTCTTAACTTGTCAAAAAAGAAAAATGAAGGGCTAAATGCTAGTAGCTCCGATTTCATACCTACTGAATGTAAAACAAAATTAACAATTTGACCATCTCCTTCTATAGGTCCAGGAGTCTACATTGGTAATTTTGATTTCCAAGAGCTGACCAGGGATAACCTGACCAAGGACAGCCATTTGTTGATATATCCGCTGGACAAAGAAGGCACAGTACAGATAAAACCAATCTCGATGATCTTAACAGAGTTTCACGTCCTCCTGCTCTACTCAGATAGGTAAAAGCACAATGTTACAGTTGCATCTATATTAAGATTTTAACCATTAAAGGGTGTGAAGACTCACGCACAAAGAAACGTCTCATGCCGGTAATCTGACCTAGTTTTGAATGAGGTGTAACAGAAGTGTTAGACACCACCATCGATCCCAGAAAATACACACACAGTTTGCTACCGTCGGTAATTAGACACTAGTGTACAGTCAATACATACAGCTACGGTCAATACCCACAACACAGTGTACATAGCAGCAATGGACATCTCAGGTCTACATAAAAGATAACAAGGGTATCACGTTTCATTACTGTCTGCATTTTGTAGCGACAAGGAGAAAACGTCGTTTGCATGCAACGGAAAGTTAACTTTTTCAGAGCACGGCACGCGCTTTGGGGCGAGTCTTCAATGCCTTTAAGCCCAATTACAGAAAGTAAATTTAAACTTTAAAATTTAAACTTTGATTAATATGAATAAATTCTATGTGAAATGCTACACCTGATTCCTGGTTTTTATCTGCAGCTTGTGAGCTTTGGAACTCTTCGTCTGACCATATAATGGCAGCAACCTCAGTAGACTCTTTGCACAGAAATATTGAAGGCTCAACCCTTCCGTTTATTTCTAACATCCATGTTAAAGCTTCTTTTGATGTTTTAGTGAACAGTCGATAATATTTTCTGGATAATGGCGCTTTATAAATTTAATTTTTATCATCGTCTTCGTCATCATTTTTCATTTTTAATTTCTCTTGATGAATGTTAAGATGAGGTATTTTATGATGTTTTTGCTTATTTTGTGTTGTATTTTAGAGTTCAAGTGATCTGTACACTGAATGAGACCCCGATCGATGAAGATCTCTATCAAGTTGTAAGTTGAACTTTCCACCTTTTGTCCTCCTTTGCTTTTATCCCAGAGTTGTCTTTTACTGATAACTGAAAAAAAAATCTTCATGGGGAACTATGGCTGAAGTAAATTCCATTTGAATCTGTGTGTCAGCTTTCATCAATTGGAACTGTAGTATGTATGTATGTTTGTATGTTAATATGTATGTTTGTTAGATTTTAGATCCTCCTGCAAGCAGGAACCCGCGAAGAAGCCTCATAGGCTTATCAAAGCCGCAAGCCGACCGAAGTCGGTCTCTTAGATTCTTATTTAACGTCCATGATTATGAATTATCAATTGTCAACAACTCTGTAACTGGACGACATACATTAATCTTGGAGTGACCTCGAACACACACTTGCAATGCAACTCCATGTTTTCACTTTTTGTTTAACATATTTTATTCAAGTGGGTTACATCAAACAAAAAATGGTACTGTGTGGTCTTATTGGAACTACTATTAATCTTAGTATTAATGTACTTAAATTTGTTTTTTCTTTGTTTTTTCTTTGTTTTTTCTCTTAATTTTAGAAATTAGGTAAATTGCTTGGAATGTGCAGGGATGCCATGAAGGGAACTATATGGACTTACTCTGACCAGGGTGTGTTCATGTACAAAGTCACGAGAGAATCCAGGTAAATGCATATATGCTAGAAGCAAACAAGTGACTATTTCTCATTTTCAATAATATGCCGTCAGAAACGGCCGCAGATTTCTTCAAAGAACTCCTGACACGTAGACTAACTTGATATATATGGATGATAGACTTTAACTTACTTTTGACTGGCAAACCCCTTTTTTCCTTCAGGGAATGAATCTCAGTGGGTGGTCTATGATGTCATCATGTTAGGATGTCCTTCGAAAGCTCTTGCCTTATATAATATCCTTAAAATTGAATACATTTGGAATGTTCACTTAGCTGTCAATTTCTCTGTAGGTAGAATTTCATAAAAATGAATCTTTCTTTGGAGAAGGATTAATTACTTCTGTTTGGTAAAGGATTTCAATATAATTCCCCCTCCCCCTCCCCACACCCCCCAAAAATGGGCAAAAAACAGTTGCAGCTCGTTTGCCGTGATGACTTCACTCACTCAGCTGTTGCCAGATGCTTTCACAACCTATCACCGAACAAAATTCATCACTTTGACGTACCAAATTCTACGAGGATGTGATTTTAGCCCTAACGATGCAGACTATTTCCAGCCACTTTGCTAACCAATCAATTTAACCTACTACCCACCACCACATCCCTTAAATGAAAGTTTGATCCATTTCCTTGCAGGGATGTCTGGAAGATCTACTTGAATAAAGGTGACTTCAACCTGGCCCTGACGTTTTGTCAAGACAACCAAGCACAAAGAGATGAAGTCCTCCGGAAACAAGCTCAACACTTTTTCGATACAGAACAGTGAGTCATTGTACAATTCCTTTTCGTTTTTCCCCTCATGCAAACAAATATTTATTGGTTTTAACACTAATTTGTAACAATTAATGCCTTAACTATCTGTTTTAAAATTTTTATATTTGTATTCCAAACAAAGGGTTGTATGAACATTGTTTTTAAACAAGTTTGAGCATGTTATATCAAAAAAGGAAACAATGGATATGTCTTAATTTGTTTCATTAGGTCCTGAGATGAGTGTAGTCCTATGGCATCGTTTAAGGTTATCAGACTTTTTGAGCATGAGAGGTTTGAAACTGAAAAAACAACATGCAAACAAACAAACAAAGCCTGCACCTGTTTGCTTTTGTCTTTAAATATTAAAGTTGATGAAAGATGATGGTAGATCTTATCGTGGCTTATTAGATGAACCCATCAATCTTGTTCTTCCAATTAATCCACATCATATCTCTTGCTCAAATCATCAAACATAGTTTGTTTTGAATAATAAAGATGTGTTCTTTACTTTTTCATGCAATAACAGTATATTACAGCTTATGCAGACTTGCCAACTCTCCTGGTTTTTACCGGGAATCTCCCAATTTTAAAGGCAATCTCATGCTCTCCCGATCTTATTTTTAATTGTTTACTTTTTAAAATTATTATTATTTACCAAATTTTAAGGGGTTTTGTCATTTTGTTACTTAAATTTACTTAAAACTCTCTTTTTTTCTTTTTTAGGAATTTCATTGTAAATCTTTATTATTTTTAAAATTATTCCTTCGTATATATATATATATTTGTTATATTAATATTTAAGCTGCGTCAATTTTATTCTTCGTATCCATAGTTTAAGGGTTTTGTTATTTTGTTGTCATTGTATAGTGCTCTTGAACATGCTTAAGCATGAAAGGAGCGCTATATAAATTTGGTAAATAATAATAATAATAATAAAATTGCGATCAGTTAAACTGCAGACCGGGTACTGTAACCATTGACTACCGTGTCAGACTAACTCAATTCACATCTTTCTTCCTGTCTTCAGACATCATCAAGTCGCTACATTTTGACTGACAAGTATCAATTAATATTTAATATTTTAAACGAAGACTAACCTACATTCCTTTTTTGCTCTGACTGTTTTGTCATCCAGGTTTGACAAGAGTGCCCTCTACTTTGCTTCAACTGAAATGTCCTTCGAAGAGGTTACGCTAAAGTTTATCGAAGCTGACCAGAAAGAGGCGCTAAGAATCTTCCTACAGAAGAAAATGGCCCATCTTCCTCCAGAGGTGAGTTTTTCGCAACAATAATGTGCCATGTGCCATAAAAATATCTATCAATATGCCTCATCACAACAAATTGCTTGGGTATTAATGCCATATGTCCATAGATTTCTGCTGTTTCAGGGCACACACACTCCTCAAACTGTCCCCCCCCCCCTCCTATGGCAGGCCATTAGTCTCAAATCGTGGGGAATCGACATATACCAATTTAAACCGACATATACCAATTTCCTTCGACTTATACCAGTTTCTAGCAGCTTAAATTGACTTCTACCGAAGTTTGACATATCATCGATTTAAACTGGTAGATGCCGATTTAAATTGTCGATTTAAATCAGCATCGGTAGAAGTCAATTTAAGCTGCTGGAAACTGGTATAAGTCGAAGGAAATTGTTATATGTCGGTTTAAATCGGTATATGTCGATTCCCCACGATTTGAGACTGATGGCTGGCCATACCTTCCCCCATGCTCCACCCTTTCAGCAGATCAAGAAGAAGCCTTCAGAATATTCTGTTAAATGCTCATGAATCCGACTGAGTTAAAGTTTAGATCTTCCATTATGATAGATTTGCTTTCAACTAAATCCTTTTATTCTCTATCTCTCTCTCTCTTTGTAGGATAAGGCTCAGATGACAATGCTAGTTATCTGGCTAATCGAACTGTTCCTGAATCAAGTCGGTATACTGAGGAATCAGCCGGCATCTAAAGAAAAATACGATAGCGTCCACGACGGCTTCAGGAAGTTCATAGCTCAGAAGAGAGTCATGGTAACGTCTTTTCGTTTTAAAGCAAATATGGAAAAATACTCGAGCGTTGAAATTTGATTTTTTTTGTGTAAAAAATCGCAATATTCCTCAACGTGGCTCACGCACAAAACATGCCAATGAAATGAAACAAAAATATTGGAACTGCAGTTAGTAAAAAGACATCACCTAAAAGGTGTAACGTTGACATCATCGCACATTTTTCTGATCTGTTTTAGGGGAGTTGTTCATTGCAAAGATTTCTCTCATATAAGCTAAAAGATGATGGTTGAGATTAGCTTCTTCCATAAATATAAAATGAATTATTATTTTTGTCAGTCACATATCGATCCTTTGGTTGACAGGAATGTTTGAAGAATAACGTGGACACAGTCTATGATCTGATAGCGAGTCATGGTGATGTCACAGATATGGTCTTTTTCGCAATGCTCATGAAAGGTGAGAGAGTCTCCCCTCTGTTTCCATTCTCTTTTTTCATCTGCTTTGTAAATTGTTCGAGGTTTTTTTGGTCATTCGAAGCTAACTTGTATGTATGTTTGTATGTATGCTTTTTAGACCCTCCTGCAAGCAGGAATTCGCCAAAGCCGAAAGCTGACCGAAGTCAGTCTCTTAGATTCATATTTAACGTCCATGATTATGAATTGTCAATTGTCAATTGTAACTGGACGACATACATTAATCTTGGAGTGACTCGAATTGGAACCTTATGATTTAAAGGCACTGGTGTTAACCACTGAGCTAACACTCCTACTTAAAGTAGAACTTAAAGGAGAAGATTTTTATATTGAGCAAATTAACAGAAATAAACACAATAACATATTAATTGAAATCTAGGTTATGACAAGTTTGAAATTGTCAAATATCATTTTCATTTGGTGTATTCCAGTTGACCTCATTAACATATTTGATACTCCAATTGATCTCTTTAACATATTTGATATTCCAATTGACCTCATTAACATGTTTAACATTCCAATGTTTCCCACAATTATTATTATCCTAGCAAATTGAAATGCTCCTACGTGACAAAACCTTCCAGTTTAATCTAATCATATGCAAAGCCTGTTTCAGAACCAGATCTTATCTCGAAAAAATATTTGTTGGTGTATTCCATTTGCTGAAACTTTTCTTTTCATAACATCAAGACATTCTTAGAGGTAGATGGAAATAGCAAGAAAAGTACAAACCATGTTGCTAAGGAGCTCTAATTCCCCCCCTCCCCCCGACCCCCCACCCCCGTTGTTCTGATGTTGGTGTCATGGGGGAAGGTTCTTAGAGTAACAATCACAGCATGCATTGGACACTCGGTCCTGGTGAGAGCTGTGGGACTGATCACAAAACGGATACACCATAATCTGATTCTTATTGACATTTTTGTAGTTTTATATTGAATACTTTCATATTGAACAAGAGTATTTTGTAATCCTACCCTGCTACTTTCTGGTTTGTATCAAATGAAATTTGGAAGTGGTCCCTGGTTATACGGTATGCAAGATACATTTGCATCTGACCGGCACCGGCCTCCCCCCTTGCCCTCCCCCTCTCTCCCCCTCCCCTCCCTCTTCCCTCCTCCTCCCCTCCCCTCTCCCTCCCTCTCCCCCACCCCTCCACCACCCCTCCCCCATCCATGAATTAGCCATATTAGGAATCGCCCCTAACAAACGGCTGTATAGCTCATTTGTCATCCTGAGGTCACCGAGATTCGAATCCTGTTCTAGCCAAAAATTTTGCTCATTTCAGCATAATTTTCGAGTCAGTTTTTTGGTTCATATTTCTTTTTGTTTTTTTTCTTTCTTTCATGATTCATTGATGTATTTTTAAATATTTTTGTCTGTCACCTCTGTCTAGATTACGAGCGTGTCATCAGTCACCACATACAAGGAGAAGATTATCAAGCCGCATTAGAGGTCTTGAAGAAAACCTCCAAGAAGGAGCTGTTCTATAAGTTCTCTCCCGTTCTCATGCAGCACATTCCAAAGGAGCTGGTTACAGCTTGGATCATACAGGATCACTCTCTCGATCCCAAGAAACTCATTCCAGCTCTAGTCCAGTATAAACACAACGACGCCACTGGACAGGTAAAGAACCCAACCGCTCTGAAAGAGATCAATTTGTTGGTTTAAACTTAAAAGAGCTGTTTTTTCCGTTAGAAGGAAATGAAAGTAATGCTTAAAGATAGGATTCTGAACAATTTTCGAGATGCATAAAACCAGATGTTAAGCTAATTTATGTTAATAGGATTGATGAAAATCAGTATCATGTTTTTGTTTTTTTTTGTGGGGGGGGTTAGTGGAGGGGGGTGTTATGAAAATATTGTTCACATTAGTCAGTTGTTTTTGCACACCCCCCCTACATCCTCCCAATCATTATATTGCATTATTTGGAAAGAAAGTGAGATTTTTTGGAAATAATCTCATGATAAAGGGAAAAAGTTAATAAATTTCAGTATTATAGTTTAACAGTTGTTTTCTGATAATATTTGTGATTTGATTGCTTTACATTTGTTCTTGTCAACACTATTTTGGGTTTTTATTTTTATTCATTTTTTATTTCATTTTCTTTTAGAGTCACGAAGGGATCAGGTATTTAGAGTTTTGCGTGACCAAATTGAAGAAGGAGGAACAAGCCATCCACAACTATCTAGTTTCGTTATATGCACAGCATGCCGAGAACCAACTCATGAAATACCTTCTGTCAGAGGGAGAGGTTAGTCATCTTCTTAAGATTCATCTGAAGAGGGCAGAGCAGGGTAACATTAACGATTATTAATAGTTGAGCAGTGTGCTTGGTGCTTTAAAGCTAATGACTGATCAAGATTTTACCAGTTTTAAGTTTGTATCAGCCTTTAGGGTAGCATACGCCCATTAAAAGCCCCTATTGACTTACACACTAAATCACAAAAGTAATTTGGTCTCTAAGTCTAGATAGAAGTTTTCACTAGCTAAACGCTACCCATCACCGGATAACTGACAAGTTGGCCTTTCATGGCACCATCAATTTTCCGTATCATGACCATGTAGATTTTTTGCTATCCGAGCCGGAAGTTTTCGTCACTTGTAAACAAACCTCTTCACTCAGTGGTAAACAATTTTCCTAAGCTGCTCCTGGGAGGCCTAAAGGGGTCTAAAATTGCCTCAATTGACCCAATTTTCTCACCACAGGTACTTCCATTCATGCTCTTCAACATGCAAGCCACAAAAAACTAGATCATGATTTTTCCCTGAAGGAGAACAATCGAGCGGATGGATATAAACTCTAATAGGAGTATGCCACCTTAGGTCAGGGAAGCTCAAAAATATATATAAATACATATATTGTAGTGAGTTGGAAAATCCAGAACAGTGAAAAAATTTCAAGCCTAAAT